>QQXO01000196.1:0-44182 GCA_003709845.1 Chaetothyriales sp. CBS 134916 | reverse complement strand
TGCTGTAAACGTACTGGAGCCTACGTCAGCCTAGCGCCAAGATTTGCCACTTGTTCTCGATAAAAGTGGCTTATCCACGTCTTCATAGTTACAATCTTCACACGAGTTTTCAACCTCTTCTATCCCTCATTACTTAATTCCAACACTTTCTAACAACACCTGTGCTGATGGGGAAGATGACTACCATCATCCCACCAACAGAGGATACCCGGATCCGCCAAGAACTTGCTCAGCAGCTGCAAGGTAAAATCCGAAAACGGCTTCAACAGGACGAGAGGCAGTTCACTGCCTCTCATATCTCTGCTATACTTGTTATGCCAATAGACACTCTCAGGCAGGTCACAAATTCTAGCCGAATTTCTTATATTCGTGCTGAACGTGCATTCCAGCTCATAGCAGACTTAACATATGAGTGTAAGTCTTCTGCTTTAACTCCTGGCTATGTTTAGTAGCTAATAATATAGCTAGTCCCCTCAGGGCTATCCTGGGATAAGGAGCTTGCAAGTCTATCATCAAAGAATACAGCCTCTCACAACAGTAAACAGGCTAAGATCACCTCTGGTGCTACAGCAGGTCAGCCGTCTGCAATACAAGCACTAAGTAGTACAGAGTGTACACGGAAAAAGTCTTCTCGTAATGAAAAAGAAGCACAGAAGGTTGTCTATGATTTATACTCTGTGAATAGTTATATACTAACTATGATATAGTGTCGCAGGCGAGAGAAGAATGCCTGTCTTTTCACAGGTACAGCAAACCCGGAAGCCTGTCACATTCTCCCATTTGCATTTAATTCAACTCTGGAGAATATGCAGCGTACAGAAACTCTGACACCTTCTTTGTATCTGTTTGGTAACCGCCCATGGGAGAGACTCCTTGCAGATGGTGTAGGCTGTTCAGACTATGCCTGGAATATGTTGGCTGTAAATAGACAGCTGCATAGATGGTGGGGTATGGGGCTCTGGGCAGTAAAATGCCTTGGTATTACTCTACCAGGGCTTCTTGACAATACCCCGACAGGGTCACAATATACTGTTACACTCCAATTCCGGTGGATGCTGAAACGAAGTGGTTTATCACGGCATAGGAAGATAAACCTTGAAAACGGCGGGATAAATGAGATGACTAATGCCCTGAAAACCTGGTATGGCAATGCAAGCACCCAGTTAGAAGATAGAAGTTGTCATGAATAGGTTCAATGACACACACATATATATTGGAACACCTGAATCTTGCAGCAGATTGCAAGATTCCCCATCTTTTTAGAGGGATTTAGGGCTCCCTCGGCCTACTAGTGTTCCAGGCATAACAAAATCTTGCAATCTACAGAGGTGCGCTTAGGACCTTGTAAGGTATACCCTTAGGGTGTTAAACTCGAAGCAACAGTCCTTTGGAAAATAGTGGCTACAGGGCTGCTGGCTAGGTTCGAGTTCGGCTAGTAGTAGTTTTACTGTTTTCAGGTGGAGTATATTTTCATATAGTACGCCAAGAGAACTGAGAAGTTGAGGGCTAGGCAAGTTAAGGACTTTAGTAAGTTAGACTTGGCCGCTTAAACCCAAAAGCACGTAAGGTTAGGCTTGCCTTGGGTGGCGCTTTTAGCCAAGACCCCTAGAGCTCTGATATCCGTAGGCTTCGGGGACGAAGCCTAGGGGGAGGGAAGGCAATGTCATGAATAGGTTCAATGACATATATATATATATTGGAACACCTGAATCTTGCAGCAGATTACAAGATTCCCCATCTTTTTAGAGGGATTTGGGGCTCCCTCGGCCTACTGGTGTTCCAGGCATAACAGAAGTGGAATTGTGGCTGCATCTCATGTTAAGTCCAACCAGCCACTTCTCTCAGGCCAAATCTTCGAAGTCAAGTTTGATAGCAAAGAGGATGCAGAAAAGATGAAAGATATGGTAGATCTGCAATGGGCCCTTATTGTCATGTCGTCCATAGCCGGTGCTGCAGATCCACCAGAGCTTGAAGATGACGATGACGATGACGATTCAGACTATGGCGCTATGGAAGTTGACCCAGACACCATGTACGACAGCGGTAGGGTAGAACAGTGGCTTGAAGGAGCAGAAGCTGCCGCTCCTCCTGGTGAACCCGGCACCCGTCCTGGCAAACTGCCCGACATTTCGCCGCCGCCGCCGCCACCACCACCGCCCCCAGTGCAAGATCCTATAGCAGGCCCTACAGCCCTCGGCACGGTCACAAATCTCACACGCCGCCAGCCAGGCTCGAAGGATGGTAATAGAACCTCGCCAGAGAGGTATCAGACAGAACAGCACCCTGAGACTCACTAGAGCGAAGTGGGTAATGGTAAAATAGAATCTGAGGGATCTCCTCACCCGCAATCTTTCGGACTAACCCAAGACCGAAGAGCATGCTCTGTTTTGCAGCATATGACCCTTCACAAATCGAGCTCGACAATTCCACTCATCGGCATGAAGACACAATATTTAGAACTACTAGAAGTACTGATCCCTTTTTCCGCTGCGTTGAAATTAGACAGGGCACTATTCGCACTTCTAGTATTATTTAATAAGAATTCTTCTGGTTAAAGTTTTTCTTCCTAGTAAACACAGATCATTTGACAACAACACTGTTCATCCCTCCACTACCTCACGTCAGCCTTCATTAGATTTTACACATTTCTTTAAGGGCTTGTGAAAGGATTGCAACGCTATCTACAGAGGCGCTGTGTACACGAAGGTTTTGTTAAAGAGGAAACCTCTGAGCAGGGAGAGGCCGCACTATAAATACCCTTGTAGGCCTCTCCTCTAGCTTCCTCTAGCCTCCCTTCCCGTCTCTTCTTCGTGAGGTTTGGGCAAATCTTTGGAAAGGGAAAAAAGTCGCCGGCGACTGCCAAGACCTCTAGGGCACAGCGTACCAAGACTGGCGCCAAGACTCGTGACACCAAGACTAATATCACCTAGTGTGTGACAGGTATTATATCTCCGGGCCCAGGTAGCCCGAGGTATTCCTCGTAACATCTTATCAGGGTCAACAAGTCAGGTAATTACAGTATTACCAGGGCGCAGGGCTGCCACCGGAAAAGTGATAATCCGACATGTGGATCGGATCATTGTTGCTCCGGCGCTCCTGGGTTATTTGCAATGATACGATTTTGGATGTCTGGGGAAATTTTCGATGCGACAGCGCAAGATGATAAAACCCCCGATCTAGTAGTAATCCCTTCTTCTCTCCCTTCGTGCATCTCTCAGTCAACTTTTGGCTACCACATAGCGAGCGACTTCTGGAGTTTTGCGCTCGTCTACTCCCATAAAGCTCCAAGTCCCACATCAACACTATTTCTGCTCTCTTTTTTATTATTAGAAATAGTATTATTCTATCTAGAGTATAATCATGAGTGCCTCCAAAGCCAACGAAACGGTTACCGTTCGCGCAGCGGGCGTGGGCTATGGCACTGGCTCTAAGGACCATGAATCGCTGACCGTCCAACACGGGAAGCCCGACGTTGTTGCGCCTTCTGATGCTGGTGGCTCAGCCGCGCCGCCAGCAGAGGCAACGAACATCACGAGGACGGGATTGAACGACATGAACAAAAAGAGGTCTTGGCGCAACCAATTCGCATTCTTCAAGACAAAAGATTTCTGGCTCATCCTAGCGCTGGGCCAGATCCTGGCGATCTGTATCACGGGAACCAACACGCTGACCACACTGCTCGTCAACGCCGGAACCAGCATCCCGGCCTTCCAGACGCTCTTCAACTATGTATTGCTTAATATCATCTACACCTCATGGACGATCCACAAGTACGGCTTGCGGAAATGGCTGGAGCTGCTGCGTAGGGACGGCTGGAAGTACATCATCCTGTCCTTCTTCGACGTCGAGGGCAACTACTTCACCGTGCTGGCGTACCGCTACACCACGATCCTCAGCGCGCAACTAATCAACTTCTGGGCCATCGTTGTCGTCGTGGTGCTGTCTTTCTTCGTCCTGGGCGTGCGCTACCACTGGGCCCAAATCCTCGGCATCCTCGTCTGCATCGGTGGCACGGGCATGCTGTTGGCGTCCGACTATATCACCAGCCACGGCAGCACCGCCACCGGCGTCTCGCGCGGCGACCAGCTCAAAGGCGATCTGTTTGCCCTTCTCGGTGCCTCCTTCTACGGCCTATCCAACGTGTATGAGGAGTGGTTCGTATCTGGCCGCCCGCTGTACGAAGTCATCGGCCAACTCGCCTTCTGGGCTCAGTTCATCAACGGCGTGCAGGCCGCCATCTTCGACCGCACCTCCTTCCGCCACGCGACCTGGAACGCCGCCGTGGCTGGCTACCTCACAGGCTACACACTCATTCTTACCCTCTTCTACTCCCTCGTCCCGGTTCTCTACCGCTTCGCCTCGGCCGCTTTCCAGAACGTGTCTCTGCTTACCGGCAACTTCTGGGGCGTCATCATCGGCCTGCGTGTCTTCCACTATACCGTCCACTGGATGTACCCTATCGCCTTTGTCCTCATCATGGGCGGCCATTTCGTCTACTACTTCGGCAAAGGAGTCCTTGGCGAGGCCCAGAAGGCTTGGCTTGGTGAGAATCAGGAAAAAGGCATCGACGGCTTTGGTAGTGCTAAGAGGAGGCTTAAGAACATGGCCAGCACGCAGCAAACGCACCAAGAGTCAGTTGATGCTGCTACTGTCGTCTAAGCTACTATTAGTAGACATACTACCTAGTACAATACACACCAATGGCAGAGCCATACATTTATCTGATATCTTCAATACGAGCGATCACATAGCCGCTCACTTTGATGTCGCCTTGATCGATACTAATCCCTGTGCATTGAATCAATAGAAGCTGCAAAATAACCCATCAACATGCACCTCGCAACCTCCTACCAACTGTCCGACTAATCATATCCAGGCAACGCAATCGAACCACGCTTATCGGTCATAGCATCCTCTCTTAATGTCCTCTGCCTGTAGTTAGTACAGCCTTGAGCTCGTTTTACAATATCGTCCCTGTTTGCCTGCTATCCCATGCTGATAACCCTTCCTCGACTTTTATGTTGATCCTTTGCCCCTCCACACATCACTCGCGATCGGAACATTGCCGCCCGTGCCTGCTAGGACCTTGTGATGATTGGAGAGAGGCTGTGTCGGTGCTTTGCGGGAATCCATCGTGACATTCCGCCAAGTAGGCACCGGATCAGCATTTCTCAACCCAGAAGCTCTCCTTTCCATCATTTCCTTCTTCTTCCTTTGACTGTATTCCCTTTGCATTCTCACCTCCTTCTGCTGGTTGATCATCCTTCTCTCGTGTTCGCTGAGCATCACTTTTCGAGGAGGGGGGTCTGCTGGAATTTCGAATTCTGATTCTGAGAATCCCAATCCTGAAGTTGACACCTGCAATCGCGGAAGCCTGGGCCCCTGGTGCGAGGATCCTGTCCCCGGCCGCTCACTAGGATCCTTGCACATAATGTGACAGTGATAACAGCTAGGATGATGTTTACAATGATGATGATAATGTTGATGTTGTTGAGCAGAGAACACCTTGCTTTTTCTTGGAGTCAAGTTCTCACTTTCCTTGCTACTACGACAATGGCGGTGACGATGCCGGCTGTGCGAGCTGCCATATCTCCGAGGAGACTTTTCAAGCTCTTGCGTTAAAAGGCTCGTATCGTTCGAGCCAAGTCCATCACAACCGGCCCTGCTGAGCGATTGCTGTCGAGGAGCTGCAAATGCCTGTCCAGAAATGGGATGCTGATGTATTGAAGGAGGCGATGTCACAGGCACCGTCCTCGCTCGTTTTGCCTCAATCGAAGCTGCAACTTGTGCTAGTGAGTTTGGCAAGATGTCCAATGAGTTCATGTGGATGAGCGTAACTGGAAGCTGCACCGCGCAACTCCTGAAACGAGTAACAAATATGATCACATTCACGAAGAACCGGACCTCAAAGTATCGTCCCGTGCTGATTGTGACATGGTCCCGGGGCACATCGAGCTCGCATGTCCTGACTTCAGATGAATAAGCAGGAATGCCTCTCCAATCCTTGCTTTTCTTGATCGATGTGCTCCCGACAATCTTAAAATCGGTCCTTTTTGGCAGTCTCAAATGATTTGCGCTTTTATCGACAGTGCCCGCAGCTGCATGTGCATACCAGAGCGTGGTCTTTTCCAGCTGTATCTCCAGCTTTTTGAGTATCTTTGCGCTCTGGTTGACAACGTGCACGTCAACGAAGATCTTTCCTCCATTCACCCAAGTCTGGCGATGTAGGCCGGCCGTCAGTTTGACAGACTGGATATCAGGCGTATGTGCTATTACCAGTGTGTCCGCAGCTAGTAATGGATTCGGGAGGCTAGCCAGAGCCTTTTCTGGATCGTACACTGTGAGCATTTGGATGTTCCACGTCGACCTGACAAGGGCCTTCTTGTCTCCTGACTGGACATACGCTGAAGGCACTAAGAAATATCGAATGGAGGCCTGCTTTGAGAGGTATGGAGGAGGCCCGAGATTCAGCGGAAGGTTCAGACAGAAGGGTACGATTGCAGACCCTGCCTTGAGCATCCAGCTGAGCTCAGAGCCATGTCGACGATCGGAGCTTTCAGCGATCGATGGTGGCGGAGGATGTTGCACGTCAAATACTTCAGTCCCTAAAGAGAGAAACACCCATCGTCTGCCATCATTAACCTCTTCCACCCCTATCACGTCAATAGATAAACGCGAGATCATCATAGGCTTGAGCGTGGTCTTTCGCGGTGGACTACTCTTGTCGACATCAAGGAAAAGTTGTCCCTCGATCGTGCCGCCACCAACGAATAACGGAGATTGCAGATGGATTGACATTTGCAGCCGATCGTGACGAGTGCTTCCTCGATCGAGAATATCCAATGGCGGCGTTGTACGTATGATGGTTTTGAGGGGGGAGCTGCAGACAGTCTCAGAAGACTGCGATGAACGTTCCATTGCTCGGCGTACCGGAGAATCTGCGCGACCACGATTGGGTACGGAGTGCGAATCTGATGCAGGAGGTGGAATTCGCCATTTTGGTAGATCCTGCATTCTTGATCGGCGGGATCCTGGTCGACTTCGAGAGAAAATGCTGAGCGAGGACGCTCTCTCCAGGCCTTCTCCCATGGGAAGACTGGCGGAGCTGGTCGCCCGACTACCCAAAACATTCAACTGGAACTTTCCGTGGTCCGCATTATTGGCCGGTGTCGCGTACATGGAAGGGTCTGAGTTCGAGTCTGCCGACTGCTGGACGAGAGGTGTAGAAGGCTCGTGTATTGAAGGCGCGGGGCCGACGAGGGTCGGAGCAGAAGACCTAATCTTCACTGTTCCTGTCCTCGAAGAACTGGACGTCTCTCTAATGTCTGACAATCTGTGGGGGCGGTGGCTGGCTAGTGCTGAGCCAGCTCTCCGGAAGAACTCAATATCATGAAGCTTCCGTAATTTGCCAGACGTCACATGGTGATGCGACTTTCTTGCAGGGGAACCTATTCGTCTAGACGGACCTGGCTCCTGAATCAATTATGGCTTTCAGCATAGAGCGATAGACACTCACTAGCTTCCGCCATCCGAGCAGGTGCTTACACGAACCTAATTCAGACTTGAGTATGCCTTTGGATTGGTACCCATGCAGAAGAGTACTCGAGATACGCTGAGCCCTGAACTTGGAAAGACCATGAAAGGAACGCTATCAGAAACGAAGCCTGAGGAACGAAGATGTAGACAATCCAGCACTTGGATCAAGGGACTACAGCAAAACAAGACGAAGCAACATCAACAACTCACGGTGACTGAGAAGCTCCTGCCAGCGGCGACAGACGGCGCTCCTCCTTCCTTCCGCTTGCGCCAAGAGATGTTTGTAGGAATGGTAATGGCGTTCTTGAGGAAATTTCTTCGCAGATTCTTTGAAGGTACGAATAGTCTGGAGCGGCTGCCACATTTATTCTCGCCATAGTGTATAAGACGTGCATCTCAATGGTTGAGGACGTCTCCATTAGAACGAGCAATACAGTAGTGAAGCGCTGCAACTAAGTGGAGGACCATGGGAAGCTGTTTCATGTTGCATCTTCACTGCATCCTGTCCTGTGCGAAAGCACCTCCTTTTTTCCGGTCTTCTGGCCCGCAATTTACCGCATGCGCTCGCTCAAACCTGAGGCCGCGCCGCGGAGAAGTGGTCACTCTGAAGTCCGGTTGACGTTTTATCATGCTTGGCAGATCCAGTGGGACTAGGCCCGTCTCAGGTAACGTAGGCGTAGCGCCGGAAAGGATGGGACCGCTCCTTGTCGTGATTGGATCCCGCATCACGATGCAAATTTTTCACCACGTGATGAATTCGCTTGGCTGGCTCGGTCCCGATGCCACCACTAAGGCAAGGTTGCTCCATTGGGCAGTGAAAGAATTTTCATGCTTTATCCCGCACGGGAGTGGCCTCACCAGCTTCACAGAGCGGCCCTTGGCTGGCCTATTTGGACCTGTATTGGATACTCTTGATCTGCGATGTCGGTGGAGAGCAGGAGACTTACCCACATCCAGGTACTGATCCCTGGAAGTAAAGAGCAAGAAGCTTCCCGGGCGCTGCTCAAGGATCTTACTCTTAACCATTCTCTCCCCACTCTGCTCCTCCTCCGCTCGGTTTCTTTTAGGTCATTTGATTACCTCACAGCGTCCTCTGGGAATTTCTCATTGCTTCCCTTTTGCCGTTATCTCTGTTTTTCATTGTCAACAGTATCTTAGCCTTCGTTAGACTGTACCACCCTTGCGTCTATTGCTGCTCTGGCGCTTGAGGGCGGCTTTTGAGACAGCGCTTATGCCAGGTACCTTGCATCAGACTTAGTCGAGCCGAAGAACATGGGCTCAATGTCGGCAGGCGACGTCATCTTGAAAGATGTACCTACCATTCCTGATACCGACCCTGTGATCCCGAAGATAGAGCCTGGTCAGGAGAATTACGACAGCCCGTCAGTATCTTCCCCGGATCAAGACAACGATGGGGAACCTGTCCCGGAGAAATCTTCCGATGATCCCCCGCCTCCACCACCAAAACGTAAAGGAGGACGGAAGCCGGTAAGTTCATTCTTTCTCAACCAAGTATCAGCCGCTAAGTGTGTCAAGATATATGCCTCGTCGGAAGAGAGGAAGCAACGAAACCGGCAAGCACAGGCAGCATTCCGTGAGCGGCGCACCGAGTATATCAAGCAACTTGAGACAACCATCCAACACCACGAGGAACAGCTTCAGAGCCTGCAGCAGAGTCACCGGCAGGCGGCGGATGAATGCTTGATGCTTCGATACAAGAACTCTCTACTGGAGAGGATTCTCCTTGAGAAGGGTATGACATCTCAGAACTTTTACGTCGCCTATGACTAATTGATTAGGCATCGATGTGCAAGCTGAGCTGGCGCTGAAGGGGAGCCCTCATCTACAGCCTGCTCGGGGTCCTTCAATACGCGGCCAGGCCTCGAGCATCCAGAAGGCAATGATGAATCGTCAGCAACACGCACGACAACGCCCTGTTCTTGCTCCTCCGCTACAGAGTGTAAATACATCCTCCCAGGCAGGTGGTTCGCACACCTTCGCAGGCTTACCCACAGCACAGCCTACACCGCCTTCGCAGCATTCCTCTCCGGCGGCGGCAAGATCCCCTGGTTTTGCGCTGCAAGGGAGTATCTCCTCACCGTCGTCCGATCTACCAGCCCAGCAATCACAACATCAGCAGGGGCAGCGACCATTGCTCTCAGGGCAGCACAACCAATTCTCGACACAGCAGAGATCACACATGCGCCAAATATCCATGTCAAACACGGCACCGTCGTCGCAATTGCAATGCCCCCCGAGCCGAACGAACTCGCAGTCAAACTATTACTCGAATGCCTTCCCCAAGCATTTCGATCAACTGGGCAAGTCTACCGCTTCCAGCTTCCCTCTTCCCTTGCCTTCTCGGGGACTTTGTTCGTCCTAGGCTTACTTTGTGCGTACAGAGCAGGAATACAATGCTCCAGTGGACATGATCGATGACGTCGATGCCGAAGACGTAGACACCGACAGCTTCATACCGAACTTCCGACTCCCTCCATCGACTTCCACAGGTGGTCAGGCAATGCAAGCATCGCCTCCGATGACAACCTCGACAGGAAGCGACTCAGTTGGTGGGTTTCACGGAATCGATCCATTTGACCCCATGCTTGATGCCGATCCATTCGGGTTAACCGCCAGTATGCACTTTCCAAACCCGTTCAATTATCAGCCACAACAAAGGAGACAGTAGCGGACCGTGTGATCAGCAAGATTGGTGGACATGGCTAAGGGGACTCAGTTTTGTTCGTTGGATTAACACAGGTTAGGAAGTGTGCTTAGCGATGGCGTTGAGGCTTGTGGCATATGTTTAGGATCTTTAAAAAGTGAAGATGCAGGTGTACTCTGCCTCCTTTTGCATGGCCTATGGATCATAATCGAATGGAATGAAAGGTTCATGAACAATCTCGACAATGTCTCCCACAGTAGAAGGCCGAGGTAGTTCGTGGTTTGGCATTCTCTTGGCAACTCTCTTGGCAATTCTCTTGGCATTTCTTGGCGGGATCACGTAGAAGTTTTTGTGACGAAATTCCAGGGAGCGAAGATCAAGCGCTGACTGCCGCACACGACAACCTTCTCCTCGACAAGACACGGTCCTACGTCGGAGGACATTGTCTTGGTCGAGAATCTAGTGTTTTCATCCTCCGAATTGGGGTCCTTCACCAGATAGCCTTCGAGGAAGGCACTCTAGAGGCGAAGATGGCAGACGTCAAGTCCAAGGTAATGCGTGCTCTACGACGCTTGTCTCAGCTCGATAACTGTTTTCAATGCTGACGGTGATTCACGATGTAGAACCTCTATGAGCTACTCGGTACGGCAATTTGAAGGCAACCGCGAGTTCATATGATGCTAAGACTGCACAGGCAACACCTCCGATCAGGACTCTGATCGCGAGCCCGATCCACCTACCCAGGCTCTTGACAAGCCCACAGCTCGCCACGGCAAGCGCGATGCTCCTAAAGATGCTCCCACCGAACCAGCCAGTGCCACTCGTGACCGTGGACACGGTGGACACCGCTCCGGCGGATTCACTGGCAATGAAGCAGGTACGAATCACTAATTGGAGTCCGCTTAGTGGGTTGCTCTACTGACCTCAACGGCAGCATTCCGTGATCGCGCCAACCGGAGGTTGCACAACCGTGAGCAACCTACCACTGAGGCTCAAGATGGTTCTCACCCTGTGAGACGAGGAGGCCGCGGTGACCGTGGACCCCGACGTGGCGGTGATCGTCACAGCCGCACCGGCATTGGGTAGGATCATTCGAATAGAGTATTGCAAATCACATATCTAACCGATTCTGTAGCGAGCACCCTAAGCAAGAGGGCCATGGATGGGGTGAGCCAACCGGTAATGGTGAATGGGTTGACGAGAAGGCCGGCGAAGCGATTGCTGCTGCCGACAACAAGGAAGCTGCGACAGAGCGTGCATGGGACACTGAGAAGAATGAGGCTTTCAATGACAGTGGTGACCCTGTCACCATTCCGGCTGACGGACAAGCAGTCCAGGAAGAGGCTCCTGCCGAGGAAGAAGACAAGTCCAAGTCTTACGCCGACTATGTCGCCGAGCAGGCTCAAAAGAAGCTTGAAGGTCTTGGTTTGAAGGAAGCACGTGCTCCAAACGAGGGTGCCAATGCCAACAAGAAGTGGTCGGCTGCCAAGGAGTTGACCAAGGATGGCGAGGAAAACTACTTCAAAGGTGGAGACAAGGCTCGTCGTGAGCGGGATCGCACACAGAAGAAGGAGTTCCTCGACATTGACTACTCGTTCAAGGAGGTGCCTAGGGAGAGTCGTGGCGGGCGTGGCGGGCGTGGCCGCGGCCGCGGCGATTTCGGAGGCGATCGAGGCGACATCAGAGGCCGAGGACGTGGCCGTGGCCGTGGTGGTGAGCGAGGTGGATTCCGAGGCGAAGGCCGTGGTGGCCGCGGTCGCAGCGATGGCGCACCAGCCTCAGGACTCGCCGTCAACGACGACGCAGCATTCCCTACGCTTGGCGGCAAGTAAATATCTCATCCGATACCAAAGCTGCCTGCCTGCCTGCTACTGCAGGCGAAATCGATTTGTAATTCGAGAAACACCGACTTCGCACAACACAAGATCTGAGATAACCGATGCATTATTCAAGCTGCACTGATGTGGGATGCAACAGCACAGCTAGCAGCCAGTTTGCGACGATTGATATGGGACATTTCCAGTTATGAGGTTAATGGGAGGAATGTACCGATTTCCTGTCCCTCTCGGGCAATGAGGTGATCCTGGGCCACCCTGTTGCATCAGAGGGAATCGGCCATGTACCAACCCATGCTCGAAGTACCTCCTTCCATCTTCAAGCTGTATTGCAAACGTAGAACATGACATCGCCAAGCGCGGTAGGTGGTGCCTGGAACTGTCGACAGAGGTAAGCATCACGGCGCTAGGCACACCCCGGCAGTTGTTCTTCTCGATTGCCGTGCACTAGTACTACCACGATTTAGACCTTATCCCGTGTCCTATACACTGAGAACCCTCCTCATCCATGTGCTGTTCATAGTAGTGGAGGGCGTGTGCATAGAGATGAGCCATTCCGTCTCCCCTCTTGCCACTCACAGCGGAGTCTAGCGCCGACAACGCTGATTATGCGGTCAGATCTGCATGTCAGATGGCAAATGATGTTTGTTGGGCTTCTTCCGTGTTACAGACAACTGCCGAAGTCATGAGGCTCCGGCAGTCGTTACATTTTGGTAGGCTCATTCGACGGACCAAGATCTAGAGATATCGATTGGCGAATGCTCAGACGCGTAGGTTGGTGTTTTCCCACCTTTTTCGTCAAATTGTTGTTCATCCTAGCTGCCGCTGCCTGCCACAGCCAACGTATCTGAGAAAGACATATTCATCCCTGATGCTCGAGCGGATTCTTCCATATCTACGGGCCTACTGGCCTGTGGTTCTAATCATCACGCTATGCGCCCATCTTTGCATGAACTATTTCCAGAAGGGTCTTTCAAAATATCCAGGCCCAGTACTTGCAAGATTCACCAACATATGGCGATTTTGGATTACGTGGAATAGGCGACCGGACATCCATCACTTAGCGCTCCATCAGAAACATGGCGATGTGGTGCGCCTTGGGCCAAATGTACTTTCCTTCAGCAGCCCCGCAGCGATGAAGACAATATATGGTAGGTCTCAACAACTATATGTCCTAGTTGCTTAGACTGACATACCATTCGTTGTGCAGGATTGAACAAGGGAATGACTAAAGTATGCATGGAGATTCCCAAGATGGCGGGCCCCCATGTTTCTGACTGTTGCAGTCTGGCTTCTACGAGGTGCAACAAGCCACTTCTGCTGGGAATCGGATCCCGAGTCTCTTCTCAACTCTTGATGAACAGGTGAATACTTGCCTTCTTTCTCCACAAGCATGACTTTCTTCTAGACAACAGCTGTGTCAACATTCGCCGTATTTTGAACGCTCAAAATCTTCAAACGGTTGCTGACACTAGGCAGTATCACGGGCAACTGAGGAGATCAGTAAATCATGCCTTTTCTATGAGCGTGCTTGTACAGTACGAGCCTTCGGTCAATGAGATTCTTGAACTCTTTCTTTCTCGAACCGAAGAGCTGTATGCGTCTACTCAGAACATATGCTCGCTCAGCCGATGGTTCCAAGGGTACGCGTTTGATGTGATTGGCAAGATAACTTACTCACAAGACCACGGATTCATTCGTAAGAATGAGGTAAGTCAACTGGAGGGAATCAACCAGGTCGATTGAAGGGCCAATAAGCACACTAACACATGCCGTGCTACTATACATGATCAGGATGTCGAAGGAATGATCGGCATATTGCACAAAATCTTCGACTACGCCGGACCCATAGGGCAGATGCCATGGCTGGATCGACTCCTGCTCAAGAATCCCCTCCTCCTGCTTCTCGACCGATGGGGCTTCGAATGGACCGCCTTCCCCGTCGCCGCCTTTGCGAAACGGCGACTTCACGAGCGACTCTACAAAGCTGACGAGGCGGAGCTCGCCTCCGGCCGGTCGGATCTGCTGTCCATGTTTCTGAAAGCACAGTCGGACCGACCACAGTTCTTCACCGACTCCTCCGTGCTGACTATGAGTGTGAGCATGAGCTTTGCCGGGTCCGATACCACGGCCATCGCACTGTCTGCCGTCATGTACTACTTGATGCGCAACCCACGGTGCTACGCCACGGTGGTTACGGAAATCGACACTGCCGTCCGTGAGGGTCGCATCCGGGATCGCCAGCCGTCACGCATCGTCTCCTGGGCGGAGAGCCAGCAGCAGCTTCCCTACTTGGACGCCTGCATCAAGGAAGCATTCCGCTGCCACCCGGCCGCTGGCCTGCCGCTGGAGCGTGTGACACCGCCACAGGGTCTGGAGATTGACGGGCACTATGTCCCCGGTGGGACTATCGTCGGCGTCAGCGCCTGGGTGTTGCACAAGCGGCCTGAGATTTTCGACCCCCAGCACCGATTCCCCGTGTCGCAGTACCATCCCGAACGGTGGTTGCAGGCGTCCAAGGAGCAATTGAAGACGGTGGATGGGTGTGTTATTCTCAACTCTCTTTACACCACCCACCACCACTAACTACTACTAAAAACATTTACTGACGACCCCCTTTTTTTCTTGTTTGGTTGCAGACATATGTTCCAGTTTGGTGCGGGAAGCCGAACCGTAAGTTCTACCAATTCAAGTTACCCACCATATATCATAACAAGTGTTATCCCTTGAATATGAGAAATAAATCTGACGAGAACACAAAAAAAATTATTTGCAATGCTACTAGTGCATCGGAAAGAACATCAGCCTTCTTGAAATCTACAAGACGATTCCGTCGCTCCTCAGACGATTTGAGGTCACTTTTGCAAATCCGCGTGATGATGATTGGGTATTATGGAATGGTAAGTCACGAAAAGAACTTCTCCACGAGATTTTGCCCCTTTGGTGCGATTTTTTGATTAGAATTGACTGATGTTGAATCATAAATAGCCTGGTTCGTGCGCCAAAAGAATTTCAATGTCAAGTTCAAGGCACGGAAATAATACATGCTGCTACTACTCGCAGCAGAAGGATGAAGTATCAAAAGCGTACATTCTGTTGGATGTGCACCACCTTCTCAAGAATGGAAATTGCTTTTGGTTTTTTTATCAATCCTCAAAGCGGACGGCTGACTGCTCGGAAACCCACTCGTCAATGCTGTATGTAGATCACTCTGTAGTTGGTAGTGTTGTAGTTATCCTAGCTCTGCTTCCACAGAGCCATCCTTTCCTCGCTGCAGATGCCGAGCTGGTGCGCGGTAGCGGTATATATTGCATGAATGCATGCTCAGCAATACGCAGCCATCCTGCCAAAAGGGTGCGATTTGTTGACTCAGTTTCGTTGCGTAAAGTGCCGAAATCGTTCATCTCCATCGAGGCTCGCACCGCTTGGCTCGGCAGTTGGATAGCTTGCATCCTCACGAATGGATCAGAACTTGCTAGTTCCAAAGCAAAACTTATCCAGTGCTGAGTTTGGGCGACATATCTCTGCCCAAAATCCATACGCACGCGAGTAACTCCGACTCTGCGATACATTTTGGCATGCTCGGCATCGGCTCAGCCAAGCGGTCCATTTGCGGAAGCGCCTTCCTTTCAGGCCATCTCGTCCTCGCGATTGGCCTTGGGCGTACTTTGGTATGGCTCACTTACTGGAGTGACACTGTCCGTGACAGTGCCGGCTCGATACTGTTTCTGCGGCCCCAGTTCTTGGGTTTCTGCTTGAGGAAGGCTCCGACCGCGCCGAGATAGCCTTCGTGGCGCAGAAAATAGGCTTGCTTCTCGCCCTTGGACCAAAACTTGATACCGTAGGAGAGCGTGTTCATGACCTGTGGATGGCCGCAGATGAAGGAGCCTCCAAAGTAGATGTGCTGCAGATTGTGCTTCTCGGATTGCAGGTATGCAATCTGGCCCTGGGCCGGTGTTAGCATCAGTGCGTGGCACAAAGATTACGGGCGGACACGACTACTCACAATGTTGTTTGAGATGGCGTACAGCAGGCTTCGTGCCATGTCCTCTATCTTGAAGCGGCTGAGAGTGTGGTCATTGAGATGCTTGGCGTCTCCGTTGGACAGGCCCTCGCCGTCCTCAGCGCTCCGCTCGGCCAAACGTTTCATGCGGAAGACTTTGCCAAAGGTGCTGGCGATCGCGGTGCTCTTCAGTCCGATCTTGCTGTAGTCGGAGCCATAAATGTCACCCACCAGCATGTCGACGCCGCTGTTGTCGCCTCGCTCCGCCATCGACAACATCTCGTCAAAGGTTCGCGCACCCGTGAGCAGAGAGAGAATGCCCCAGAATGTGCCTCCTCCCAGATGGGTGCCGCCCACGCGCACAAAGTCTTGCGGGCCAGAAACCCTTATCATCGACACGCCAGAGCCAATGTTAACGAGTAGGTAGGGGTATATATTAGCACGTGCTTGGACGAATTGCATAGGCTCCTCCTCGCTGTAGGTGAAGACCTCGCGTGGTATCTCGGTGATGAAGAAGTCGAGGCCTACAGAAGGGCAGTCAGAAGAGGGTATCTAGCGGGGAGTGAGCAGCGAGGCCATACCCATGATCAGACAGGCCATCTCGTCCTCCCGCACCACGTTGACGTGCAATGTGTCTCGCATGCGCTCGTAGAATTTATATGCCCCGCCTCCGGTGGCCATGACGGACAGCTGCGGCGGCGAGGGGCCATTGAGCTGGGCCTGGCTCTGCTTTAGCTCTTGGATGAACTCGATGCAGAGGTCGATTCGGTCTGTCTCGAAGCTGAGGAAGTTGAGCCGGCCACCGTCGGCAGAGCCAGGCTCTCGTGAGAAGTAGACGAGCTTGGCCAGTGAGCCACCGATCTGTGGTCAAGTGTCAGCGTATCGAAATGAGAATAGGAATAGGAGCGGAAACAGAAGCAGAAGCACTCTGATCGGGCTCCAGGGGCCACAGCAGCATACATCGACGGCGACATGGCTGACCACATCGGTGTGATTGGGCAGACGGATGTCTTTTCGCTCCCTGTGAATGTGGTCATTCTCCGTGCTCGTCTGGACAGCATCGTCGTCGTCGACGATAAAGGCGCCCTTGACGTTGATCTGCACAGACGTAGCAAGAGTGGGAAACCGCGGACGCAGCTCGTCGTGATAGGCAGAAGAGTCGTCGTCGACCAGGCCTTCCTGGCCGTCAGCGCTCGTGATACCCGTCAGTGCCGACAGATGGTCTGAGAAGGACCGGCTGGTGCGTGGCGAGGGCCGCGAGTCGTCCATCTCACTCTCGCTCTCAGAACCCCAACAAGCTCTCTCATCAAGGGGAGAGCCGTCCATTGCCTGAGCAGCTGACTATGCCTTACTGCAATCTAATTAATTCCTGTGCGGGAGCGATCGTTGCTTGGCCATTGCACAGTGGCAGCCCATCGGCTAATAAGAGTCGTGGGTAAGCAACCTGCAGCTCTATTACTATTTCACTACTCCCTCTGCATTCCCTGAACACTATTCCGAGGCCTCGGTCGTTACAGTACCACTACTGTGGACGGGCTCCGGAGGGAGTCCAATCAACCTCGGCCTAATTGGCTGGACTTACAGTATCATCAATCAGCTTACACTATCTTTCCGGAAGTCTGATAAGCGGCTCGGAGTAATTCAGTTATAATTAACTTACTGTACTTATGGTCCTCATTGATGGTGCAAGATTCAAGACGTAGTAACATAGCTGATGCATAGGTTGGTTGAGCAGCACCTGCCACGCCCTATGCGGCGGGGTCCGGCTAGCTGCTCGCACCTTCCCAGTGTTGCTGTGGTTGGGTCACCAACTCGTCGACCATCTGACTGGCAACATCCATTCTCTCCCCAGCTCAAGTAAGTTAATAATGGTACAGTAAGTCAGTGGTGCAACCCCAGCTGCGAGTCTTCTTCAGTATGCTTCCGTTGGACAACATTCTTTTGCTCTTTCTCCTTTCTGCAACATCTAGTACCACGGACGTGGTCGGATCTTTCAAGATCTCGGGCACTTCCGGCGTCCCTGCCATGCATGCCGCTCTCCTGCCCAACGGCAATGTGGTCTTTGTCGACAAGATTGAGAGCTGGACGCACCTGAAGCTACCCAACGGCTATCCGGCGTACTCGAGTATTTATGATCCGGCCACACAGGCTCTCCGCCCTCTGAGTGTCGCTTCAAACCCTTTTTGTTCTGGCGGCGCCTTCTTGGCAGATAGCCGTCTGATCAACATCGGTGGCAACTGGAACTTGTCCTAGCTGGACCCTACCGTTACTGATGGCCTCGATGCCATTCGCTACCTCGATGCCAACGGCGAGCAGTTGGAGTGGTTAGAGCCAGGCAACTCGCTCGCTTCCAACAGATGGTATCCTTCCGCCCAGGTCATGTCCGACGGTACCATCTTCGTGGCATCCGGCAGCCTGAATGGCGGTGACCTCACTGTCCATGCAAACAACAATCCGACATATGAGATCCTTGACCGTGATGGTGTCAGTTCAGGTGTGAACATTACTATGGACATTCTAGTCAGAAACCAACCATACTGGCTGTATCCATTCCTTCACCTCTTGAAAGATGGTACTCTCTTCATCTTCATATCAAGGCAATCCCAAATCTTCGACGTTGATTCACGCACAGTTGTCAAGGAAATGCCAGATCTACCAGGTTTTCACCGTACTTACCCAAATACGGGAGGGAGTGTGATGCTCCCAATGTCCAAGATGGATGATTTCGAGCCCTCAATCATGGTCTGTGGAGGCGGTCAAGCTCAGGGAGTGGACAGCCCGAGCGAGGACTCCTGTGGCATCATTCAGCCCATGTCTGACCAATCGGTATGGTCATATACGAGCATGCCCGATCACCGAGTCATGGTCGAAGGCGTGAACTTGCTGGATGGAACCATCTTGTGGATCAATGGCGCCCACACTGGAGCCCAAGGGTTTGGCCTTGCGGACAAGCCTGCTTATGATGCGCTCATTTACGATCCAAAGACTCGCCGGTGGGCCAAAGCCGGCACCTCGACGATTGCACGTATTTACCATTCTGTCGCTTTGCTCCTGATCGACGGCACAGTCCTAGTATCAGGGAGCAACCCTAACGAAATGCCTCTTCATGACGATGAGTTGGTTGCCGATAACCAGTACAGAAAGTTCCCTACCGAGTTCCGCAACGAGATTTGGACACCTCCCTACTTGCAGGGCGATAAAGCTAAGCAGCGGCCGACTGAAATTAAATTCCTCGAAACAACCCTCAGACCCGGACAAGAGTTCACCCTCACCTTCAAGCCTGCCCGTCCCCTCACTACGATTGATGTTGTCCTCCATACCAATGGCTTTGTTACCCATGCGGTGCATATGGGTCAGGTCATGTATCACCTGGAACAGAGTGGTTGGGTTGGGTTGACCAACGGTACTGTCAAGGTGAAGGCCAAGATCCCCGACATCTGGCTGGCACCTGGCCCTTATTTTGTATATGTAATGGCCAATGGTGTACCAGGAACTGGACAACCAGTGACCATCAACTATGGAGATCTTTTTGAGCCGGTCTCTATCGAATAGAGTTTGCTCCATAGGGCGCATTATTAACAAGGGAGGAGTAGAAACACTAAGATTTCTTCTTTCCATTTTTCAACCCCATCTGCTCGTCTTGTTCTCATGGGCCATGCCTTGTACTTTATGCTTTCAAGGAATTAGATCTAACCAAGGGTAATTATAATCAATTAAACTCCACAGGATTGGAAATGCCGAGAAAATGTTGCAAGGTGCATTTACTAAGCATATCGTCGACACTCCATTTACTCCGGCAACACCGTAGCTGAATAGATAGATAGTCTCTTCTGGCAGGTCTTCAGATGCCAGATGCGGTATAGATATCTTTCGCAAGTCCGACTTTCCTTTCGAAAGCCATTTAACAAATTCAAACCCTTCCAGGCCTGGTACGGTACTGTCCAGTGTACTGCTAACCGAACCCACTCCCAGTCCTTCCCGTCCACCAGTAGTTCTGCAACTTCCTTTAGTCTGGCCTGCGCTACCCCACCCTAATTTCACCTTCAACGAATACCCTCGAGCGACTTGCCCCATCCATCCCATCAGGATGATGATGATGTAGTCACCATCCAATTAACGTCCACCAAATAGTCGCGATGAAAAGCACATATCGACCAAGGAAGCCCGCCACACCTCCATAGTAGAGCAGTATGCTCTGCCACCGAGGCACCCTAAGCGCGCGCCGGGTCGACAGGATCGTCAGCGTGATGAACAGCGGTGTCGTCTGGATGATGAGCAGGAGTGATTCATAAAGTAACGGGTGGGCGCGGGCGAATGCGGGAGTGCGAGGTGACAGCGACGACGATGACGATGCTGTTGATATCCCGTTGTTTGCGCCACCATTGCGGCGAGTAGCAGGTTGCGGCGGCATGGTGAGGAATTGGAAAGACTCAGAAAAGGCGCTTTTGAGTGTAGTCCAATGTGGATGCAGAGATGTGATAGATTGGTGGGGGGGAGAATGGCAGGTAGGTAAAGGGTTGTCCAGAGTTCAGATTTGGCCTCGACGAGATGACGGCAGCGACGCCGGGCGAAGAGTGAATGAAGTGCCAACGCAACGGGCAGCGCGCGTTGGCACGCCACACCACAGCACACGGATTGGCGGAGACGAGCAAAACAAATGTACCGAATTTGATGTCCAAAGATCGTAAACTAAAACCTCAGATTGATGAGGCTGAGAACATGCTCATTGCTCGGTGATGAAAGAATGGGCGAAGGCGCTTATCGCTTCCAGGCCATTCACTATTCAGCCAAGGCCGAGCAGTGTTGCTAAGTTAAGCTGACGTGCCTTCTGTGTAAGTTAGTGAAATGTTGCTATTAAATTTCAAAGCGCCTACTCGCTCTGGATTTGATGAAGTTGGGATAATTATTTCAACCAGTCCTGAAGGCGCTTACCTAAGCCGGGATGACGATTGAAGTGGTTGGTTAACGTCACTCTGGAAGATAGAGATATAATCTATCTATAACTTATTATCTAACGTAGTTTATCATCGGCCGGCGCATATCATCGACCGGCGCACTTTCCCCCACCTCCCCTCTACCACACCATAACAAAAACCATGTCTGTCCAAACCCAAGAAGCCAGAATCATCCTAGCCATCCAGGCAATGCGGCCAACAGAATGTCTATCCGACAAGCAGCAAAGACGTATAATGTCCCAGAAAGCTCCCTTCGCTACAGAATGAAGGGACACATCGCGAAGACTAAGATATATAACGGCCGACACCAGTTGACTCTGAATGAGGAAGAGACAATTGTACGTTATATACTTGACCTAGATTCGCGAGGGTTCCCGCCCCGGCTCTATAGTGTTGAAGATATAGCGAATCTCCTCCTTACGACGCGTCACACGAAGCCTGTTAGCAAACTGTAGGCATATCGATTCGTACAACGCCGCCCTGAACTTAAGACACGTTTCTCACGCGCCTGCGACTTCCAACAAGCGCTCTGTGAAGACCCTGAGTCTATAGACACGTGGTTTCGGCCAGTAGCCAATATACGTACAAAGTACAGGATCCAGGACGAGGACTTGTACAACTTTGACGAAACAGGCTTCATGATAGGCATTATCTGCAGCAGCATAGTTATCACGCGTGCTGATCGACGTGGACGAGGCAAGCAGCTTCAGCCTGGTAATCGGGAGTAGGCAACAGCGATTAAATATATAAGCAGCGATAGCTTTGCTCTACCGCCGTTCTTGATCGTACAGGGTGCTAACCACCTTGCCTCATGGTATACTGAAACCGACCTCCCACCCTCCTGGGTTATCAAAACCTCCCCAAATAGCTAGACAGACAATGAGACAGCTATGGATTAGATTCAGCATTTTGACCGGTATACAGGTGTACAGCGGAAGGGGATATACCGTTTGATCATCCTTGACGGCCATGAGAGCCATCTCTCCGCTCAGTTTGAGTAATTCTGCAAGGAGAAGAATATTATCACCCTCTGCCTCCCTGCACACTCCTTGTATCTCACTCAGCCTCTTGATATTGGCTGTTTTAGTGTGCTGAAACGGATGTACGGCCGGGAACTCGAAGCATCCATTAAAGCTCATATCAACCACATTACTAAGCCTGAGTTTTTTATTGTATTTAGAGCTACCTACCTTACCACTATAATGTCTCATAACATTAAGGCTGGATTTCGAGGTACTGGCTTAGTACCGCACGACCCCCAGGCTGTCTTGTCGAAGCTTGACGTGAAGCTCCGGACGCCAACACCGACTAGACAACCCCTCCCAGAGGCTGACCCTTAGGTCTCTCAGACCCCCCATAGCCCAGCTAAAGCAGTATCACAGTCCGAATTCGTGCGGAATCGGATTAGTATACACCAAGGAAGCTCTCCAACCTCGATGTTTTCGGCTATAAAGCAGCTAGCTAAGGGTACAGAGATAATGGTTTATAAGATGACCTTTGTATATGCAGAGCTCCGGACCCTTCGGAAGGCTAACGAGGCCCTTGCAAAACGCCGAAGGGCTAAGCGAACTCGTCTCCAGGCTGGAGGTATACTTACTGCAGAGGATGCGCAAGCTTTAATTGCTGCAAAGGATACTGGTAGCCAGCATCTGGGAAGGGGGCCGTCTGCAGGGGGGGCTTTAGAGACAGGGCCGGCGACGCAGCGGCGCTGTGGCAACTGCGGCAAGGCTGGCCATAATGTGCGAACCTGTCAGGAGGCCTGCACAGTCGTCAGAAGAAGGTAGCTGCATTAAGTGCAATTGATTTTCTTATGTTTTGGTAGATTGATTGAGTCAGGGAGGTGGTAGTGTAGGGGAAAGTGCGCCGGTCGATGATATGCGCCGGCCGATGATAAACTACGTTATCTATAATATAATTACAGAAGTTAACCGAGCACTTTTGATTGGCTGATATTTGCACGGAACCCTAACCCTTGCCAAGATCTCTAATCGGCCCCTCCTTTTTCCGGACCCACCACCTCATCAAAATCCTAACACACGATAATTCTCCTCATACGACTTTGCAACACCCCCTCTCGCCAAGACTCGGTCTATACCTCGATTTCGACCGCCATATTGATCGATCGTTTCTATATATCACTCTCCTGTCCCCCGATTCTCGACCCGATATCGACGATTGCGACGTCCACCAATCGATCGCAACACACCCCCGCCGACCATCGCAACACATAGTCGTGCCAAGACTCACGTGATATCGACCATACCTCCGTTTCGACCGCCATATCGATCCATCGTTTCTATATAATCACTCTCCCGTCCCCCCGATTCTCGACCCGATATCGACGATTATGACGTCCGCCGATCGATCGCAACACATGCCCGCGCCAAGTATGACGTGATTTTCGATATACCTCCATTTCGATCGCGATTTCAATCCTTCATTTCTATATATCACTCTCCGACCGTCTGGATTCTCGACTCGATCTCGACGATCTTGAAGCCCGCCGATCAACCGACCGATCAATTACGACACACGTGTCACCGCCCACAGTCACGTGACAAAGGATGCCAAGCATTGGCTCTTAGCGTGATCAGGACAGTACAAATCGTACTGAGATATGCACAACGATCTTACCCTCCTCAAGTGTAGAATCGTTGTCCAAAGGACATAGGTTCATAGCTGAATACCATTAAATATCATCCCCTCCACCTCTCCGCCGACGAGAGCCTACGTTTCTGACACGAGAGGAGCAGGGAAGCAGTATGATTGATGAATTGAAACTAAACCTGAAGGAAAGGAAGGTAAGTCTATAAAGGGCAGAGGTCGGGTAGATATAGACGTGACGCATCTGGAGCTAGTCCCAAAGGGGTATAGCTAATTCGCAGTGTCACCCCTAACGTACGATCGGGATGTACCGCCTTGAATTTGCAGTGTTGAGCGGGGCTGAGTCCTTGATTTTGGCCCTTCGCGCTCGGGGAAATGGGTTATCATCCGGCGACAGGGGTACTTCAATATGCTACAAGTGGATTCTTAGTTGCTATCTTATTTAAGCTGGATACAGTACAGTGATTCCTAAAATCAAGGCCTGATGACGATAGGACACAGGGGGAAAATAGAGAATCAGCTTTATTAGACAGAATTTCTCTCGGACAAACGTGGACGTTGAGTCTCTGTAGACAATGATCCTAACGGTGGGCGGGCGTGTGCTTATGAGGTTAGCCATCATTTTTGAAAAAGACTATATATCAAGGTACAACTCGTATGATGAGGATTTGCTCCACCTGCTTGAACAGGATGAATTTGGGGAGAATTGATCAGTACGAGTGCAGAAAAAATAGATGATATTCTATATTCTATGAAATGAGAGGCGCCTTGCTCCGTATATCTACTGTGAGACCGAAACGGGGCTGCAGGGTCGAAACGAGTGTGAGACGACTGCGAGACGTCGGTTGAATCACTGACCTGATCGGGTCTAGTGTCAAATGAGTGATGAGTGATGATTCCCTCTGACAATTTGTTGATTGTCATAGTAAAGCAGAGGTGGAGAGGGAACTGTCTTCGCCCTATAATATAGGGTAATTCTCTATCTATAGAGAATAGCTTAATTCAGGGAATTAGGTATATCTTGCTATCAAAAGAGCCACCCAGGATATGTTACAGGGAGCCTCCACATGACAGGATACAGCCCTCAATACAGCGGTGTCCCAGGTGAGTAATCACTATACGGGTGCCATTACAGAGGCCCTCCTTTGGATTCAGATTCTGTGTTATGAGGCTGAGGCCTCTGGAGGGGACATCTGCGATCGCGATCGTAACTGGGGGTGGACTGGGGGTGGTGTCACTACCAACGCCAAGGCCCAGTGACATCAATTCCGTTATTCCCCCTTTGGGACTAGCTTGGACGCGTCACAGAGATATATAGTCTTGACCTCTGCCCTCTGCAGACTTGTCTTCCTTCTCTTCAGGTTTAGTTTCATTCATCAATCAACACTATGTCCCTGCTCCTCTTGCTCTTTCCCTCGTCCACGTCACATTCTGCAAGAGTATCACAGGGGCCCTTACCTTGAGATAAAGCTTAGATGGCGGTAGACTGGGTGGATTAAACGACTGTAGAGGCTCAAAATAGAGCTGTGCATACTGAGCAGTATGATCTGCTGCTGGCTCTAGTGGACCCTGCAAGTGATAAAGCTCCCCATGGATCTGGAAACAGCTTATACCACCTTGTTATGAGGCCTGAGGCCTCTAAGCCTGTTACGGGGACCAAGGGTCAGGCAGAGGGAGGGACATCTGCGATCTCGATCGTACTTTAGGAGTGACACTGCGAATTAGCTACTCCCCTTTGGGACTAGCTCCAGATGCGTCACGTCTATCTACCCGACCTCTGCCCTTCATAGACTTACCTTCCTTTCCTTCAGGTTTAGTTTTATTCATCAATCAACACTATATCCCTGCTCCTCTTGCTCTTTCCCTCGTCCACGTCACAATTCGTGCGGCATTTTTGTGATTGGACGCAGGAAGTGCGGTACTCAGCTTACAGTGCCTCTGCACCAAAACAGTAGCTGCCCCTCGCGATTTCCCCTATTGTTCTCCATCTATATCATGATGTGAAATCCTAGCACTGATAGTGTAGCAAGAGAGTCGAGTGTTAATCACGATAAGTGAGGTTGTTTTGATGACAATCTACCAACCCTTTTATAAGTCTGGAGCTAACGCCAGAGAAGCACCTCGTGTAATTCATCCTCGTGAGGCAGTCTAAGGAGACACACCGTTGCCGATCGCCTCAAGACATTTGGTGAAGGTGGAGATGATCGCCCGGATCAGCTGAGCCTGCAGGTTATACAGCCGGTGGAGCCAAATATGTCATGTAGGAGTTGGAGGAGGATTAGAGGGGCCGAAACGGGCTGCGTCCAAGGACGCAAAGACCGTGAGGATCGAGGATTGGGAGGGTGATCGGAGATGATTGGGAGAAGCGAGGCAGACTTCGAAGGGGGTTGGTGGAGAATCGAGGGGGGCCTGATGCGGCAGAGAAGGACGCAGGCGGTAGAGTGTGACGCACGACGAGTGCACCAGGGCGACGCAGGTTGATGGGGAGAGAGTTGGGAAGGGGACGAGGGTTCTTATAGACGTCAAAAGCGGCGGCGAGCCCAGCCCTGACCATGCCCGAAACGGCAGGACCGCCTAAACCGAAAGCGGATTTCCCGGCAACAACTTTAGCGGTACAGTAAGTTAGAGCAAGGTGTGGAACAAGAGGATCAGATATATACACTGTACACACCAATCTAACTGTATCTTCAAAGCCACTTGTTTCACAGCGTTTTGTTTCCGACTTCATGGCATCATGTATCATGGACGACAAAAAAAACTGTCTCCTTGCCATCATTCTGAAGCTCACCACCCAAAACCTTCTTCAATGAAGTCGAGGTTCACACCATTCGTGCACAGCACTCGTGACACCCTCCGCACCTCATCGGCAAGCCCGCCACCGGCGCAGACACTAACTCCCATGCAGCCCTCCTTTTCAGCTGCCTCTTTGTGCATGATCCCTGCCACATCTGGCCTCCCCCTAAGCATCCTCACGGTCTCGCTAGGGCTTCGAATTGGCTGGCTCAACCCAGCTCTTGTAATGTACAAGACCACTCTCAGAACATCACGTCGCCCTTTCATGCCCAGGATCTCATGCATCCAAGGTCTCACCCATTCAAGGCAATCCGTTGATGGAATCACCCAGATCAGAGTGACGCGTCTTGTGGCAACAGTCCCATTTGCATACCCTTCGACCAACTCCTTGACATACGGAATCTGGTGAGTGATGCCTACTCCAGAAGCAAACAGCATGACCGTACCGTAGCTTGCCATGCTGCGTTCGGTGCCGTAAGGCCCTTCAATGCATGCGTTAAAGGAGATCGTCGCTCCTTCGAAACCACCGGCACGTTCCACGCGGTCGAGCAGCTTCTTGGTCAGGCCAGTCTTGGCTTTGATGATGAGGCCGTAAGATTGCTTGCCAGTCTCTTCAACTTCAAATTCGCGTTTGCGACTGATGGGTTTCTTTTCATCCAATGCCGACCTGACCGAGTCTGCACGCGACAGCGTGTCACCGAAGTCAGTCCATGCAATTGAGAATGGATGTGCTGTGTGCCAGCCAACCGAAGGGATGGTCAAGAAGAGAGACTGCCCAGCCTTAAAAGTCCAGGGCCGTGGTGATGACAATGAGATTCTCAGCGCATCACCAGGCAAGACTTGAATTGCCGCCTGGCAGCTTTGCCGGCCCCAGCTTCTGTAAGCAAGGGTCAGCAAGCGCCACAGCCTGCTCGCCCCCCAAATAATGATGGCTCCGAGGAGTAGCATTCGTGACGGGAAGCCTTCGAGGTGCAGCCACAGGAAGGCGAAAGTTGCAGCGACAACAACAATGTGAACGTAGAGAAACACTTCATATGCCCAGGATCGAATAAGCTTGGGTGAATGTAGGAACAGGATGATAAAACCAACAGTGGCGATGAAGCCATGGAAAATGAAAGGGTGTGTGAGCCAGGCCTCGACACCGGCCCATCCCTTGTTTTGCACCTTGACGATGATATTTGCCACTGTATGAACGATGGCCTGCAGCACACAGAGGCGAGCAAGCCAGCGGTGCATCAGGTTGTATGTATCGTACGAAATGTCGAGTAGAGCGATGAAAGGATTCTTGACAGTCGCCAAGACGACGATGGGGAGCAGGTTGGCAGTTGATAGAATGCCGGCTCGGTCGCCCAGGACTTTAAGGACCTTTGCCTCAGGCTCTGACCATGGAATGTTCCAGGTGCAAGCAAACACGTTGTATATGATGAAGGCACAGATGAAGAGCGTCTGGAATCGAGTGGGGATGGTACCGAAGTTGAGATGGCGAGAGAACTTGATTTCGGTGGCCCTCTTGTGTTGGAAGGTCGGAGCGTAGAGGATGTGGTCCTTAATCCAGCCCATTGTTGGCGAGCCGATGGCAAAGTATCGTTGGGCACCGCCATTGTTCATGGATGCCAGGTGTCGTGTGTGAGCATACAGCCGGAGAGCACTCCGGTATACGAAAATAATGGCTGTCAGGGCCACGAGGGCGTAGATGTAATTTGTGCTAAGCGACTTGTTCAGTTCTCCAAGATACTGTAGAGTAGCATCGTCCTCTGACTGCTCAGCAGCGACCATAGTTGAGAAAAGAGATACTGCTATGATTGTGGCCATAGTGCAAACCGCTGTGAGATGGTGTCAAGGTAGAAGTTTGTAATGAACGAAAGACCAGCGTTAGATAGGCACCGTCGCCAGCCGGTACTTCAAAAGGAATGGACTGAAATCTAAGGCTCCGTCAAGGAGAGAGGCGGAACGTATGAATAAGAAAGAGGGTTTGTTGAAGAGGGTGTAGAAGGTGGAGTGTCAATAACGGCGGAAATAATTCATTTCTTCGGAGTGACCCAGTGATGGTGGATCATGTCACCTGAAACGCACCCAACAATCAAAATTCAGTTCCTTTTTCAAGAGTACCGTGACGTCTGCATAGTCGGTTCATCTACCCATAGAAGCTACGAGGGTGCCCCAGTCGTCTACCATCGCAGCTCTTTATCCTGCGATCTTGGTTGGCCGGCTTGACTAGTCAAAGCTGCAGCAGTGTCAGCCCAGGGCGACAGCTTACACAACCGGAATTGGACTTCTTGGATGTCATTTGTAGGCACGGACCAGCTTAGGCAGGGAGGCATGGCAGTCATAGGAGGTAATGGAGGAAAAAAAGGAGGTAGCGTTCAGGAATGCGGGTCCTAAAATCGGGTCTAGGGAAAAGCTTATCGGTGTCGTGACCAATGTCCGTCCGGTGCCTGGCAGATTAATTAGTACATTCACTAAGTTCCCGGTTAGCTTGCTTTCTTGACTCCTGAGTTCTGAGACGGCTATCATGGATAGCCATGGTTGTCTCGCTAATCATGATACGCAAGTGGCTGCCTCGCAGCCAAGACTCCCTTTGACAGGGGCCCTCTTTTCCATGTCCTGAAACTGCTCTAATTTACGTCTGCATGAATCACAGCGATGGGGCCGCTATGTTATGTCGACCTGGCTGGTACTTGCAATGGTACGGCCTGGTGGTATGCGTTGTTGGAAGAGTAAAATGGTCTGTGGATTGCTGGAAATATGGTGGTTGGTGGTGTTTGCAAGCTGCAGGCCTATCCGTGTTGCTGACAGCTGCCAGAAGTTGATGTACGTCAAGAATCCCTACCTAATTCGGGCTCATTCAAAACCAGCCACACATTAACTCACAGGGAGCCTACGAATGAGAGATAGATAGGATGCTACTCCCCTGCTTCCGTTGGTCCATCTGATCACGAATACGCCACAAGTGCGGCTTATTCTCAGGTCCCAGCTAGACGTGTACGCTACGGTTCAAGACTGATCAGTCTACTGGCTCTGGTCTGGGACCGCAGGGTTGCTGTTGTTGCAGGTCAGTGGAGAGTTCGTCGTCATGTCTCGCTGTTGATTGCTGCGATGATGCCCAAGGGGCTGACAGACCTGTTGAAGCATTGCGGCGTAGTCGATTTGAACCGTGAGAATGAGAAGCTGTTCTACTTTGCCCGTCCAATATTGGCCATGGTCCGTTCTCGCACAAATCCTTCGGACCTCTAGCTATCCCATCTTGGCCATGCCCACAATCACGCGGAGCAGCGTATTTCGAAACTCCATCTCCATTCCCACATCCTCCTTTGGCTTCGGCATACCTTCTGAATACCTCCGTTCCGCGCTGTGCCCACGTGCGTATGGTAACCCCGCACAGTCTTTGGTGTCTGCATCATCATATAGATGCTTGCCACAAGACAGGCTGAACTTACCACCAGCCTCCATCATCGGATTGATAGACAGCCAGCTCTCTCACCGGCACCAGCCCCTTTCTTGACTTGATCCGCGTACGTGTCGTAAGGGGGTTGAATTTGCTACGCCATCGCCGACTTTGAGTCATGTCATGCTGTGGCAGCTGTCAACGTCGTCATTGGAGCCGAGGCCAGAGCTCATCCAATGATATCCCGACTTGAAGATCTAAGTGAGCGTGGGTGAGGGGCAGGTGGTCTTCGGGGCATTGGGGCTACACGCGTGGATGCGTCTAGGTGGAGATGGGAAAGGGGTGGATATTAAGTGGAGTCATGGGCTGATGATGATGACCTCTCACCCCCCTACCATCATAATCATCATCAATGGCAATGTTAGCCACAGGAAATGACATCGAATAAACGGAATGGTAGACACAGGCTGACGAGTTTTCTCATCCGTAGGAAAACACATCACGGACCTCAAGTCGCGCCTCTTGTGCATACCGGTATGCTTCTGGCGATCAGGCAGAGATGGTAGCTCATCTGCCTTCGGAGGCACTTATGTTGTCTGACTGCCATGTCACAGCTGAGCGTATGCGCCTTGTGGCCGTGACTTCGAGAAGTGGGGGAAAGAGCGACCCACCCAAGGGACCAAGCCACATACTGAGAAAGAGGTCAGACGGCCTTCAGGTATAGGGGGCAAAGAGTCTTTAAGTGGTGCGAAGACTGGTCAGAAATGCTGTTGGTCGTGTGGCATGGTCCACTTCTTCTAGTGTATTTGCTCCACACGAAACTAAAGTCCTGTCAGTGCCTGGCTTGGGAATTCTATGACTGAAACCATGATTGTAAACACCAGTTGCACTCTTGATGTCCAAACCAGGTTCAAACAAGACCCGATCTGGCAACGAGAATGCTGCCTAATTCCCACTCGGAGACTAGGAGAAACATGTTCGCAGAACCCAGCGTTATTCTGCCACATTAGTCCGAATCAGAGGCCGAACCTGTCGGACCGTCATCATCATCTTGTGGCACATCTCCGTTCTTAAGACCTTCATTCAGCGCATATTCCTCTTGTCGCAGCATCGTCCTGATATGCTCGGTTCGTGGTGTGCATATGTCTGCTGGCTTCCTGCCGTGTTTGTCCTTTACGCGAGGGTCTCCACCAGCCTCAATGAGAATCTTCGCCATAGCTTCGCCTAGGTCGACCTCTCGCTCGTTGGCATACGCGACTGCTCGATGTATGGGCGTCTCCTTGTCTCGCGGCGTAAAAGGATCACATTCGAGTTGCTCCAAATTTAACAGCTCATCCATAACGTCGACTGCGGACAGGTCAGCGGGCCCCTAGAGGCTGATAAGGGTACCAACTTGATCCATAGTTGGCACAAACGTGCAATAGGTGATTGCCCAGAGTATCTGTCATATCGTTGAAGAACTGTGCAATTTGTTCTACCGACTGCCCCTTCATCTCCCTCAACACCTCGTGGAATAGCTCAACATTGTCTCTGCGGCAGGCTTCTAGAATCTGTTCCTTTGGCGTGGCGCCCTATCCCAAATGTTGTTAGGTAGACTCTTGGTCCTGCAGGCCTAGACATACATCAACCTCTGCCATGGCTGGACCACAGGAACTAAAATGAAGATGAACAAATAGAGGAGAGCAATCTGGAGACTGGTCTATGAGGTGAAGGCTGTGTCACGGCTGGGGCTGTGCAGACTGGGAACAGTAGAGACAGTGAGGAGAGATGGAATAAAGGCAAAATCGCAAGTCAACTGAACAAAAGTGCTCTCCCAAGCGTTGGCTTGCCTTGTACAAAATTGTAGTCCACAGAAGAGCCGTTCGGTGAAACTGCAGTCCGTTTGATGCTCTGTCTATTGGACCCTCCCACCGCCGAGACCTTCTTGGCATGTTTGCGGTCTTTGCGAAAGGCCTCTGGTCAGAACAGACAAATGAGTTGATGTACCGGTACAAGGTTGCTTGCACACTTGGTCAAAACATATTAAGGCCTCGGAGTGGACTGGATTATTCCATACCCTGAGTGCTCGGCTTCCCATTGAAGACAGTTATGTCACCAACATGTATGACTGCGCGAATAGCCTACCACTTACCCAAGTACCTGACTATAAAACTTTTTAGTCTGTCCCTACTGTTGCAATTGTCTCACGAGTGCACGCACTGCCGGGTCTGGGCAGGGCCGCAATGCTTTCACGTGCCGGACATGCCCGTACCTGTTTGTTCTTGACGAGTCATACTACGAACACACCTACATGACGAAGAAGCAGAAAGACGACATTCTTGGGGAAGACCAGTCAAATTTGCCAATTCAGGAAGGTAATATGTCTTTCTTGGGCTGTTGTGGGCAGTACTGATTGACTAAAGTGCCCGGTGGGTGTCCGAATGAGCAGTGCCATTCGACAAGGGCATACTTCTCGCAACTGCAGACTCGCAGCGCGGACGAACCGCCTACAACATTTTACAAAGTAGGTCGCGCACTAAATCCCGGTCCTCGCTGACATTAGAAGTGCATCGAGTGCTCAAAGCAATGGCGAGAATACTAGTCAAGGTGCATTACGGAGATAGGAAGGATACTGAGAGCAAGAAAGAGTCATCCACAGACAGGGTTGAATACCTGATCAGATGTACCCTTAGGCTCAGCACAAATGCGGTATCAATCGCTTTCAGCTCTTGATTAGTACGCCTGAAGCATGACACACATCAAGCGAAGGGCGGGAATAAGAAGAGACAGTCCAAAGGTGGTTAACGGCGATTTCTATGGACCAACCATTCCTCAGCGCAGCCAAGTCGCGATTAAGTCAAAGATCTGCGGGGACAGGCCAGAAAGCAAGGGAGTGACTCAGGGAGGGGGACTAACAAGTGAAGATGACAGCAGTCTCGAAGAATGAAACATCTAGTCATCCCTTTCCGGCCCTTGATATGGGAATAGGCCGGATTTATGCCAAAGTTCTTTCTTGAGTTCACTAGCACATGCAAAATTCCTACGCTACCGTTGGATAAACTGGGACTTGGACCAGTAGAAGTAGTGAGTAATAAGAAGCGTGGCCACTGTGGGGCAGCGATCTTTTGTGAATCTTTTTTGCCAAGCGTTTTGCCTGCGACGTAGAAATTCTCGCACAAGCCGACAAAACTTCTTTTCCTGTTCCTCGTCGCTCAGTGAGTCCCACATAACCACTCTATCCTTTTACAGTACTAATCCTCGCAGCACCTTTACGCAAGCCGTGATACCTGAGCATTTCTGCGATTTCTTCTAGTATCTGCCACAGAATTACAGGAATTCGAACCTATTCTATAATCCACCAACATGGGGTAAGTGGCAATTGAAAGCCCCGAGTCATATCAAGATCCAGTGGAAGGTGTTGGTGATATCAATGACCACTACTGACAGTGTGGCTTCAACAGTAAGGAAAAGACGCACATCAACGTCGTTGTCATCGGCCACGTCGACTCCGGCAAGTCCACCACTACCGGTAAGACAACACAACAGCCTCAGTGACATTTACAATGCTCATCATTTTCAGGTCACTTGATCTACAAGTGCGGTGGTATCGACAAGCGAACCATCGAGAAGTTCGAGAAGGTAAGCGCCACCCCTCTTGCCATCCTCAGCTTATCATGGGATTGCCTTATCACGTACCGGCAAAAATGTTGGTGGGGGAGGGGCATCGTCATCACGTGACCGAATGTATTACAATTACTGACCGGATTTCGATAGGAAGCTGCTGAGTTGGGCAAGGGCTCTTTCAAGTATGCCTGGGTGTTGGACAAGCTCAAGGCCGAGCGTGAGCGTGGTATCACCATTGACATTGCTCTCTGGAAGTTCGAGACTCCCAAGTACTATGTCACTGTGATTGATGCCCCCGGCCACCGTGACTTCATCAAGAACATGATCACTGGTACCTCCCAGGCCGACTGTGCTATTCTCATCATTGCTGCTGGTACTGGTGAGTTCGAAGCCGGTATCTCCAAGGATGGTCAGACCCGTGAGCACGCTCTCCTGGCGTACACTCTTGGTGTGAAGCAGCTCATCGTCGCCATCAACAAGATGGACACCACTAAGTGGTCCGGCGACCGTTTCAATGAAATCGTCAAGGAGACCAGCAACTTCATCAAGAAGGTCGGATACAACCCCAAGAATGTTCCTTTCGTCCCGATTTCCGGATTCAACGGTGACAACATGATTGAAGTCTCTACCAACGCGCCGTGGTACAAGGGCTGGGAGAAGGAGACCAAGGGTGGCAAAGTCACTGGCAAGACCCTCCTTGAAGCCATCGATGCCATTGAACCTCCCACTCGTCCCACCGATAAGCCACTTCGTCTTCCTCTTCAGGATGTTTACAAGATCGGCGGCATTGGCACTGTTCCCGTCGGTCGTGTTGAGACTGGTACCATCAAGGCCGGCATGGTTGTCACCTTTGCTCCCGCTGGTGTTACCACTGAAGTCAAGTCGGTCGAGATGCACCACGAGCAGCTTGTCGAGGGTGTTCCTGGCGACAACGTCGGCTTCAACGTGAAGAACGTTTCCGTCAAGGAAATCCGACGTGGCAACGTCTGCGGTGACTCCAAGAACGATCCTCCCAAGGGTGCCGAGTCCTTCAACGCTCAGGTCATTGTTCTAAACCACCCCGGTCAAGTTGGTGCCGGCTATGCCCCAGGTGAGTTAGCCGTCTTTATTTTCACATGAGCTCGTGCTAAGCGGTTATAGTGCTTGACTGCCATACCGCCCACATTGCTTGCAAGTTTGCCGAACTTCTGGAGAAGATCGACCGACGTACCGGCAAGTCCACTGAGAGCAACCCCAAGTTTATTAAGTCCGGTGATGCCGCTATCGTCAAGATGGTGCCGTCCAAGCCCATGTGTGTCGAGTCCTTCACGGATTATCCCCCTCTTGGTCGGTTCGCCGTCCGCGACATGAGACAGACTGTCGCTGTAGGCGTCATCAAGTCCGTCCAGAAGGTCGAGAAGACCGGCAAGGTCACTAAGGCTGCGTAAGTCGGACTCATTCTAGCAGAAGGGGGTTCATGCTAACAGCGAAACAGTGAGAAGGCTGGCAAGAAGAAATAGATGCATTGAACACGACTATTCACGGTTAGTGAAATGGGATGGCGTGGCCGATTGTGGAATCCTTACTTCGCTCTGTCGGCGTCGGGGGGTTTTCATGGTCTGCTGTGGCAGGCCCCATCTCGACTTCCGGAGTGTGTTTTCAACATCTTTGTTTCTTGACTTGATTTTCGACGGGTAATTTCCACCTCCAAAAGCGGGCTGTGAACGGATACTACGAATGCAAGCACGGCTTTTACAAGATGGTTTTACGAGCCGAAGTGCATCAAGATGCTCATGTAGCTTGGGTTACTTGAAAGCGAGGAGCTATGATAGACACTCAGACATCAGACATGATCGATAGACAATATGGAAGATCATATCTGCTACATCTCTTGTTCTATTCTTGTGTTCTGACAGCAATGCACGCTGCCTTGTATGCTAGGACTGTGATGCAGAATTGAAAGTGGCATGGGCCCAGCTGGCACAGGATTCAAGAATGATGACGAATTGGACAGGCACAGCGAGGTGTTTTGTTCAACTTCTGTTACTTCCGCCACCGGCACAGATGCTAACGCCGCAATTGACGAGTGTGCGCGCGGATGAACAGGGCCATTAGTGGTGACCACGAGAGGATCAATGGCTCCAAGATATGAGCTTGAAGTCCTCTGGATGTCCAGAAGGGTGGGCTTCGTTGTCGTGGCGTGCAACCAAACCATATGGCCCTGCCTCTATGTTGATCCTGCCTTTTCGAGGGAGCCAATAATTGGGATTTGGGTGATTGCATGCTCTTCCTTCCTTCACCCTTCTTTCCTTCACCCTTCTTTCCTTCACCCTTCTTTCCTTCACCCTTCTTTCCTTCACCCTCCTCCTGTCTCCCCACCTAGGCTCTCTGGCTGCGTCCTTAGAAGGCGCTCTATCACGTCCGGTCTGATGACATCCTTCCTAAACTCCTCGCTCTGCAAGAGTTCCAGACTCCGCAAGGTGGAGCCTGGGTGGGTCAAGTATTGGCTGTACTGGGGTGTTTTCCAGTAGGAGTAGAGGTAGGCGAGGTAGCGGGCAAAACAGGACGCGGGCGTGTCGTCGTCTGGCACAGTAGGGGCTCCATTGGCGGCGGTCGAGGTCGAGGGTGGGTTCAAAAGGTGGGGATAGGTTGAGGCCAGGTGGGAGAGGTAGTAGGGGTTGGAAAGACAAAGGACAAACTCAAGCTCGAGAGTGAAGCGGTAGGGGAGAGGCGGCAGAGGCGCCGTTGTATCAATCGTGTCCATGGCCATACCTTTGAGGAGCTTCTCTGGGTCAGTTTGGTATGCAACTTATCGATATCGATTAAGTTACAGGAGTTAATAATAGACTAGCTTGGCATATCGACAGACTTGACAGTGCTTAATTAAAATATTTTATTATTAGGAATCCGCAAGTTTGGAAATTACCATACAACGAAGTCAAACAGACGGAGGTTTCTGAGACGGCCAAGAACGCTAAGCTGTTAAGAACAGGGCTGAACTCCCTGTGGTCCAATCAGTAGACGTGAATATGCAGAAAAAGGGGGGCCAGGTGGGATACAGCCTTGGCATGGCAAGAGGGGGAGAATCACGCGGGACCAAAAGGTTGTCATGCGCCACGCGACTACTACTCGCCCATCGCTAAACCAGTCGTGGATAAATAAAGCGACCATAGTAGACCATTGTGCGTCCACAAGTTGAGCTCTCGTCCTCGTGCTGGTGCAGATTGTGGGGTGATAATCAAGACACGAAGAAGCTTCACGATCGCCAGGGCTCGGAGCTGGGCTGAGCTTGGCTTTCTAGGCGCTTCTGCTTTTCAGCCTTTAGGTGCAGTTTTAGGCTCTTCGAGCAGCGATCTCTCCCCAAATTGCCCCCCTAATAATATCCTTGGACGCGGCCGCCCTGCCAACAGAGCGTACCGACTCCATCCACCCCTACTGCCCCAGCGACAGGCAACCTCCCCTATCAACACGGCCTCCTGCATGCAGTGTATCACGTCTTTCCACATCCCCTTCCGACTACATTGTGATACCTCCTCTTGCAGCAGCCTACCCAACCATTCTTTAGCGGTCTCACCCACCCACAAGGACGCTCAAGCTTTGTTGTACTGGCACAGCTGCTCATCCTCGCACATTTGTCATCAACTCGTCAAAGCTGTACTGGGATTGGTGTCAAGCCAAGGTATTGAAGAAACTAGGGGCTAGGAGAGGGATCTCTGCTACCCTAATTGACGACAAGCGACGGATTCAGGAGACAGTCAGCCTCTGGACTGTCTGTTTGCAGGACACCGCACTTGACTGCGCTCAGCTTCACGCCTAGACACACGCTCTCCTTCACGCACCCAGACACGCACTCTCAGCCTTCCCTCCTGCGCCCTAGCGTGCCCCCTCCGTCCACCCTTTCCTGTCCTGCACATGTGCAGCATAACATATCATTCTGTTATTCCTCTGGATAATTGACAGGACTGTGTTTTCTATTTGTCATGTCGGCCACCATCGAGACTGCGCCTGTGGGTAAGTTGGAGCCCCTTTGCTGCCGTCGAAGCACGTGCTACAATGCCCAGGTGTCACTGCTCCACGGTGTCACAGTGTATGCAGCTGGCATTAGCACACAGCGCGTCGCCATCAGATCAAAATCGAATACTGACTTTTCGTTCCCCAGAGCGCTCCTCCACCCCTCTAGCCTCGAACAACCCGTTCCGCAACAAAATCAGCGGTTCCTCCATCTCGGCCACAGCAAACAAATCAGCCGGATCCATTTCCACGAATCCATTTCTTGATTCTCACGAAGTCACGGCCGAACCAGTGACGATGTTGACTGCAACTGCAAGGCCTTCGTCCAGCAAGGCCGCTGCCGACGCCACTACCGGTCTTCTGGTAGGCCGCTTGCACTAGACAGGCAGTAAGGAGACAAGGCTAACACTGCCGCAGTCTGATCTGACACTCAATGGCAAGACCAGCTCGCCAGAACGACGGCCAGGAGCATCCAAGGTGAGCAGTGGATTGCGAGGCGAGAACCATCCGCCGGCTTTCCGTGGCCAGTCGCCTGGATACCGGCGTGCTCCCTCGGACGAAGAGCGACGCCGCCGGGATCCCAAATTGCGAGTCCAGAAAGCGGAACTGGACATCTTTGCCGATCCGCCTGCGGAGAAGAGGCAGGCCAGAAGAAACTCAGAAAGCTCTCTCAGAGACAAGGCAAGCAGTCTCGATCCAGAGGACGAGAAAAAGCGACGCGAGAGAAGGCATCGAGACTACAAGAACGGTAGACTTCCAAGAAAAGCAAGCAAGAAGCTCGACATCATCGACCGTCTTGACGTGACAAGCATTTATGGTGCTGGGCGTAAGTTGATATCACCCAGCGGCCCGGCTCGTGCTGATTCTGAGCAGTGTTCCATCACGATGGTCCCTTCGACGCTTGTAATCCTCACCGCAACCGTAAAGGGGCGCGCGCGGCCCCGATGCAAGCTTTTCCTGAAGGGTCGCTGAACATGCAACTTGGTGGCACTGGCCCAGTCCAGAAGACTCTCGACATCGATCAATATCATGGAAGAGGCCAGGAGGCGCACGGTGATTACAACGAGGCAGCAGTCGTTGATGAAGACGCCGAGTATCTCCGTCGAGCTCAGCCTGATCGCGGCACCAGCTTCAATCCCTTGCAGCGCAGCGAGCCAGTCCATGGAAGTGAGACTGCTGGCTTGGGCACAAGCACTTTCTTGGAAGGCACGCCAGCCAGCCGAGCAGCCATCGAGCGACGCGAGAGCGAATATGAGCAACAAATCCAACAGCAAGGTTTAGCTCGCAAGAAAAGCCTAGTGCAGCGAATTCGAAGAAACCGGTCAAACACGGCTGACCCACGATCAGTCTCGTCGGAGAACAATAGTCCTGCGCCTGTGCATGAGACAGAGAGGCATGACAGCAATTCCAATCCCTTCTTTAAGGATTACGATCAAGAGTATGAAAAGAAGGGCACACAGATCGCCTTCATTGAAGAGGAGCAGAAGAAGCTCAACCGGGCCAGGACACCCAGCAGCCCAAGGAAAGAAATGCCTCAGGCCCTTTACCGCACTAAGACAGCCGATAGCATCCAACTCGGTGGCCATGGCGACGATGTCAGGGCTGTTGGAAGTGGCTTCTTGAGCCGAGTCAAGAGTTTGAAGGGCGGACGGAGGGCAAGACCGGAGAGGACGGATGTTGGGGGCTGAGCTCAACATGTACGACTTGTTGGATTGGAACAATTGGCTCAGTAGCCGTGCCGTGTGGAACGTAACGACTTGCTCGCAGAAACACCTATGCAGGGTACTCAGGATAGAAGTTCCAGATCTGCTGGCAAATCTGGGTTCAAACGTGGAACTCCTTAGTATAAGCTGGGAGGGCGAGAGAACAAAGAGACCCCAGCGAGTAGCTAGATGAATACATGAATCCCGTCATTGATAAGTCAGCTAGGAGCTTTTACCGAATTACACTTCAAGGGGGGGGGCCTAGTGGTCTGCCATCGTCGTATCAGGCAACTCCGAGCTTTATCTCCCGTCAAGCAGCAAGTCGCCAACGCCTCATCCTACTCCGCCAATTGCCCGTGCCAGGTTGGTGAATAGATATCAAGCAAGGTTCACTCCTCCACAATGCAGCTCTTGCTGACATCGCGCCTCGTCGTTTCCAATGTGTTGTGGTTATGTTCAAGTCAATGCCATGCTCGTTGCCGGACAGCTGTATCCGAGACGATGGATCGTAGCAGAAACATCACGGCCCGGAGCTTAGAGCTGATCTAGGTGTCTCCATACAACGACGTTGTGATATTACCCTAATCTACTAACTAGTGTGCTCTCCGAGATCGCCTACCAACCTGCATCGAGGCCGGGTTCAGGAATATTTCTAATGTTATATCTGGTCATAATTTCCGTATCTACTGCATGGTTGATTAAAACTTAGACTCTAGGCTGAAAGGCCTTCAGCAGGCACCCTAACCGCCCCCAACTCACTCAGCCTCACTCATTATTATTATCGAACGTTCGTGTCTTTAAATAGGATGAGATATCACGTCGCTCTTCTCACTCCTAGTCAAATCGAGAATTTACTTTTGGAACCTCCACTGAGACTGCTTCCATTTGCTTGCTCAATTCACCTGGACATGCTTTCTAACCTGACAAGATATCTTTGTCCAGGTTAGCCTCGTTTACGTTCTCAAAGTCTTTTGGACTTTTTCCCATCTGGCCTGGAGCGTGGCTAAATGGCCAAGCCCAAGTTCGACTCTGCATTGTGCACGCGTCATCTAAGCGAGGAACGACGGGCTCAGCTTCCCAAGGACGTCTGGAAATTCCTTCTCGATTCGGAAGACGGAAAGCCGGAGGCGGTCTACGCTATGAAACCAGCTAAGATCAAGGCAGTAGCCCCTGACTTTGTCAGCTCTGACATTGGTCGATCATACTGGCCTCTGGCAGAGAGATATCAGGTATGGCAATGGGAACCATCGGTCGAGGAAGTCGAGAGCTTCGTTGCAGATATTATGATTCAAGAACGAAAGAAACACACCGAGAAGAACCCAACGTTCCTGGTGGATTACGATCCGCAACCGCCACGAACTACACCTAGGGCATCCAAAATGACTGGAAGAGAAGCTCTGGTGATGGAGACACCAAGCCGCCAGCGCAAAAACAAACTAGTTTATCCTTCGGAAGTGCAGAAAGAAAAAAAACTGCATCTGAGAACAGAAATGACTCACAAGACTCATATACCCCCACCCCGCGTGACAGAGACCGAGGGTCGATTGTCGTTCCCGATATCCCATTCGAAGCGCCAAGCACTCCAGTCTCCTCCTGTGAAGCGTTCAATCAAGCCAACAGAGGCAAGCTGTCGCATTGCTCTTGAATACCCCATGGATTCCACATCGCTGGACACGAACATGGAAGGTGATGGTGACACCGTTGTGGTTGGCCCACCGCCTAGAGAAGGGGAGCAGGCCCAAGATGGGAGACAAGGAGTGAAGAGATCCGCAGAGAGTCTTCAAGATAGTCACCAGCCACCCACCCCATCGACGTCCACTACACAAGGAAGCAAGAGAATGGCATTAAATCGAAAGCAGACCCCCGTGTCTCCACACGAGAACACAGCTGACCTCGGCCTCCTGAGACCTTTTCAACATAACCAAGAGAACTCAATGCGTGATAGAATTCCTGCACCCTTTAATCATGGTCCAACTTCAGCCGTACCGCGACCTGAGTCATCATCGGGGATTGCACTTCACAAGTCCTGCGGTCTTGAATTTACGGGTGAAAACATCGTCAAAATCCCTGAAGTGTTTCTAGAATACATTCTAAAGTGTGAGACGGAGACCTGGCGAGCTGCTAGGGACGCACCTTCTGCCGCATATCAATCCCATCTTTTGACTAGAGCAAAGATCTATCGGGAACTTGCATGGGACTTGGAGAACAAAGTGCACCTGCTAGCAGTTGATGCCGAGGAGAATGGGATTGTGGAGAAGGAATACGCGTTGATGAGACTGTCCCCGTTCAGCCACCAAGACTTCGATTTCCTGCCGGATTCATAGTCTGTCTGTTTCTGACTGATGAACGGCCGGCTTCTTTGGGGGTGTACAGCAGAGGCTTTAGCTATCGGAACCGAAGAGTTCAGATTTAACCGTTTTGTGGGCGACACAACCTAAGACAGATTTCAGAGAAGAGAATACTCCCATTCGTCTGAAGGCCGACTCAATTGGGACATGGATAGGTCTGATTGCGAGGGAATCAATCAGGAAGAAAATCTGCCGTCTTTCAGAATTATAACCCTGTCCATCTCACTATTGGTGAGAAAAAGAGATGACGCCGAACAGTATCTCCTCTCGCGGAGACATACACCCACTGTTCGCAGAAGTGACCAGGTGCAGCTGAGGAAGGCTGTGGGAACAAATCTTTTCCGTCACGCATCTACGGCGACGAGTTGGAAGTAATAAGGGTGGGGAATCCTGAATGCTGCCGCAGGTACTGTTCTCCCAGCAGCAACTTTCAAAAAACTTCATCCATAGGTGTTTGCAACGGCACCGCAAATGAGGGTTGCTGCTTGAGATGGAATGCAGAGAGTTGATTGACATGGCTTTGCATAGGTCCCGTAATTTAGAAGAGCGGGTCACTTGGTCTTGTCGTCCTGATCAACTGGCCAATGTTCAGTTGTCCTTGTCATCTGATAAGTTGATGTTAATGCAGCGTTCTTAAATTCTCAAACACTCAAACACTCTGGCTCCGTTTGATCTGGACTGCGTCCCCAATATACTGTAGCTTCGAGAAGAAGTCTCGACTCCCTCGAGCTACGATAGGTGTGCTACGCCAGTGTACAGGCCAATCTCAGGCAAGATTCATGTGTTCCAATATATATGTGTGTGTCATTCATGACGCCTATTTGAGTGTTTACTTAGGACATAAAGCTTGTGACACTGATATATAGGACATATTATTCTACCTTGACCCTGTTGGTACAGCTGCTCGGTATCCCGATAATTGTCGCCGGTACTGTGGCGAGTACATAATGCCCGACCCAGACTTTTTTTGGTCTATGGATAGCCATGACAAGTTTCGCAACTATGGTATCGAGATATACAGCATTATTGATACCTATTTGTGCGGGTCAATATAGATGGAGTTACAGTACAAATCGACTCTACACAAACTAATCTCTGGAGGCCGGCCTGTCAGGGCTTGGAGTAGGTTGCAATTCCCAATTTGCAAACCCTGACATTAGATTTCCTTCCCATTACCATTGGATACTGGCAGCACCGAACTCTCATTGAAGAGGGACACCAACTGACTCTCACTGGAGAGGGGCAACAACCAACTTGTTAGGGAGCTCTAAAGGAGGATAAAGAGAGCTATCGATTCCAGATTCCTATGTCTATTGACTATCACAAGGGAGAGAGACTCAAAGCCTGGAGAGTCGCCAGATTCTCCTGCTCTCCTCGCATACTTACCACACTCGTCTCTCAAAGCAGCAGTCTGCCTTCCAGTCTGCCTCTTCCACTGCCCCAGCTCTAGAGGTCCTCTGCCTTGCACAGCCTTCCATACTAATCGCCTGATGAGCAGTTCCATTGCTCTGGCCCCCCACCGTGGTCAACCTGACCTCGGGATCTCAGTCTGCCTTGTGAGCCTGACCTCGGAGAGGTAGTCATGGCATTCATGACACAACTTCTGCTGGGAAGAGAATAAGAGCGAGCTGCACGACTGAAGACAGCTGCACCGATAGAAGCAGTGCCCGATGCGTCTGCAGTGCGTTCCAATATATGTGTGTCTGTCATGTGAGCCAGATTCACCATGACAACTTCTTTTCTTCAACCTCTGGATACTGCTATTAATACACCATTCAAACAGTGGCTCTGTGAGGCTGCTGATGAATATATAGTAGACCGAGAAGAGAGAGCTGGTACCTTTGAGAAGTGGAGTGTCTCAGATAAGGGGATTATGATGACATGGATTGTTGCAGCAGCAGTAAGGAAGCTCTATAATCAACGAAAAGAGATGAATCAGCAAGCATTTATCCAGTGTGGGATTGCTATTCGGCCGGATGGTACTCAGGATGATCGGAATAAGTTAAAGGATATCTCAGCGTCTGATATTGACTTTACTGGATGGGAGACTGCCTATGAAACATATATCAAACAAGAGGATCACTGTGAGGTTGATCCTGCTTTTGATAATATGGATGAGTTTATGTCAGAAGGGACATTGGCCGATAATCGGAGATTGGCTGATATCGGAGTCAGTCGCCAAGAGCAGAGTTTTCTCACCTATATATAGCTGCTCCTCCTTCCATAGCCTGCAATCCTTACGAGTTCTTCCATTTGGCGCTGGCCGCCCTAGGCCACTTTTCGTTTGACAGTTATGAGCTCGGTTTGTGCTATTAGTTGATTGGATCTTACCCTATGAGATATCCCCGAAATTGATTATATGGGAGGCGGATTTATCAATATCAATATTGACAGCGCTCAGTCCCTACACCAATTCAGATTGGACCTCTATACAACCTATCAACATCTGCTGCACCTCTATGGATCTACAATCGAAACGCTATACCTCGTATCCGGGTAGTGCTGCTCGTTATCAGAGAAATCCTGAATAGCACTAGTTCCTCAGTTAAAGCGCTCGATCAATGACGACCAAATCGGAAAGAGTCAGATATACAGCGATAAGATGGGTCTACATCGACCAAATATACGGCAGCTGAATTGAAAATGATCAAGAATACTGCAACTGAATCTGTGGTGATCAAACATATAGCAGCTGAATCCGAAGGCATCGACTGTACAGAATCTGTACTAATCGTAACCGGCGTCTAAATGAACAGCGACTA
>QQXO01000195.1:0-44236 GCA_003709845.1 Chaetothyriales sp. CBS 134916 | reverse complement strand
CCAGCACCAGCACCAGCACCAGCACCAGCACCAGCACCAGCACCAGCACCAGCACCAGCACCAGCACCAGCACCAGCAGCGGCAACGACAGCGACGGCGAGCACCAGTCAGTCAATCATCAGCCAGCCATCATGTACGACTGGACTGACTTTGACGCCGTCTTCCACTCGCGAGCCGACGGTTTCGTGGACCAGAAGTATGTAGACGCGGCATTGACGCACCGCAAAGAACTGGGTGGCACGCTCTTCTTCGACAGAATATGGACGGCCGTCAAACTGAAGCAACGTGTGTCTCGTATGGCGCTCCCCATCGGTGTTTTAGCTGACTATCTCATGCAGCTGCCAAGTCATATCCACCCAAGTCTGTGGCCGACTTGCGCAACCTGTGGGCCAAGGTGGTCAAGATGGAGATCCCGGAAGAGCTGAAGCTGTCGCTACTCTACTATCTGGTCAGAGACAGCCGCAAACCTAGAATCGAGGCCGAGTTCATACGAAAGACGTTCATCCCCAGCAAGTTTCGCATCCAGGTGGCGGGTCTATGGGAGCTGGACCACTGTGCCTTTGCACGTGCGCTCGATTACCTAACCCAGCCATTGTTGACTCCCACCTTCCTCGACGACATTCTAGAAGTCCTGCTGAATCACCCGGCGTGCGACGACTCATTGGCCATGGCCTATTACATCAGTGTGCAGCCACCACTACAGAGCACCTCCAGCCTCGATGCTTATTTCAGCCTCCTCGCAAGGACTAACCTCATCGAGGCCTTTCACTTTGCCCGTGGGCGCCTCGAGCACAAGGCACTGTTTGGGCAGCTAGTTCTTTGGGTTCATGAGCAGGCGCCCGGTGAGACCCGTGCGGCGAGCTCAATTCAGCTCATCAGCTTACCTTTTTCGAGCCAAGAAGAAGCATGGTTTGAAGAGTCTCTCTTGTATGGCCGGGCAGCCAAATGCAACGGGGCCAAAGACTCGGTTCTCATGCGCCGGCTTGCACAGGGCAAGCTCTCAACAGGAAATCGCGCAATCGACGGGTTCAAAGGCGCTAGAATCGATGGAGTCAATTGGGACGAGCTCAGGAAGGCCATCGCGAGATAAAAGATGCGATGCGGGATAAAAGATGCGATGCGACAGCTCAGCAATCCTGAAGCCCTTTCCTTGGTCTCTGTTGCCGATCATTGTGTAGCAATTACTGTAGCACTGGTAGAGCTGGTGGAGCACGGGTGCTCGCTAGTCTTGATGCGCCAGTGGGTTATGGACACGTGCTAGCCTGGACCCTTTTTCCTTGTGCTTTGGTGTCTCATTGCTCCTACACCCTTGTCAGTCATTTCTCTAGCGTTTTCGGGTTCACGCTGCTGCACCTGTGCTTACGCGTTGCCCTCGCTATGGGCGGGAGATAGGCCGATGTTCATATAATTTACCGTAGATCATCGGTGATCAGTGCTCGCCCTTGTACAGTACAGAATGCCCAGCCGCTGCTCTACCAATGCGCTCCTCCTTTCTCGTGCTGGCCAGTGTCTTGTACACAACAGTGCTGGCAGTGAGCAGGATCGTGTCCCTTGACTACGCCACGTACCGTGGCAGAAGCTTCGATAACGGCATCACAAGCTGGCTGGGAATACGCTATGCCGCCGCTCCCATTGGCGACCTTCGCTTTGCCGCTCCCCAGGATCCCGGCTTTCAGGGCAATGTCGACGCTTATGAGCACGGCGACATCTGTCTGTCAACAGGCCGACTGACTCAGATGAGGGCGTCGGAAGACTGTCTCTTCCTGGACATTTATGCGCCGTCCGACGCGGACTCGTCCAAGCCGCTGCCGGTCTACTTCTTTATCCAGGGCGGCGGCTTCAACATGAACTCCAACTCCAACTACAACGGTTCGGGCCTCGTCGTGGCCTCGGACCACTCCATCGTTGTCGTCACCTTCAACTACCGCGTCGGCCCTTATGGCTTCCTGGCATCTTCTGAGGTCATCTCATCCGGCTCATCGACTACCAACAACGGCCTCCGCGACCAAATCAAAGCTTTGGAATGGGTCAACAAGCACATTTCCCACTTCGGCGGCGACCCCAACCACGTTGTCCTCGGCGGTGATTCGGCAGGAGCCGCCTCCATCGGCCTGTTACTGACCATGAACGGTGGCATGCCGACTAAGCTGTACCATGCTGCCGCCGCCGAGTCGGTCTCATTCGCGCCCATCCTGACCATCAGCGAGTCGCAGTACCAATTCGACAAGCTCGTGCACCGCACCCACTGCACCTCCGGTGACGCCAGCGCCGTCATCTCATGCCTCCGCCAATTAACGACCTTCGAACTTCAACGTCAGAACCGGCCCATACCCTACCCGGATTCCCGTCCTAACAACCCGCCCTTGTTCATGTGGAACCCCGTGCTCGACAACGACCTAATCCACGACTACACCTACCAGGCCTTCAACACAGGTGCATTCCAGCACATCCCTGTGATCTTCGGGGACGACACCAACGGCGGCACAGTCTTCGCGCCCCGCTGGACCAACAGCCTCGAACGCAGTAACCAGTTCCTACTCGAGCAGTTCCCACAACTAACCACCACCGACATCTCCCACATCAACACCCTCTACCCAATCCAAGGCCCCTACTTCGCGCACGCAGGCCGCTTCTGGCGACGCACGGCCGACGCCTACGGCGAGATGCGGTACATGTGTCCCAACCTCTTCATCGCGACTGCCTTCGCCACACACGCGCCCCAGACGCCTTGCTGGTCGTATCGGTGGAACGTGGAGGACCCGCACCAGATGGCGGAGGGGTACGGCGTGCCGCACGTGGTGGAGCTGCACGCCATCTGGGGCCCTGAGAACACCAACGGCGGCTCGCCCTGGAGCTATTTCTCCGACTCTACCTTCCCCACCAGCAATATCATTAATGGTGCCAGTGTTGGCAAGAACGCCTGGGTCGTGCCTGTCGCGCAGCGGTACTGGACACGCTTCATCACCGACCTAGATCCGAATGGCCATGAGAGTCAGAGTCAGGCCGACGACGGCAACAACAAGAAATGGGATCGGTGGGATGAGGCCGGCGTAGAAGGCCGGCAGCGTTGGGGGAAGCGCATGCGCTTTGATGGCAATGAAGCCGATATGGGCATGGAGACCATTGGTGAGGACTTGAGGCGGCGCTGTGAGTACTGGTGGAGTATTGGCGTCAAGCTGCGGCAGTGAAAAGAAGAATTTGATCTAGATTTGTTGCCGCTGGGCGAATATAGAGAAGGAGTTTTGCAAAATACAACCAATATCAGTTGGTTAATGCCCCTTATATATGTACATGGATATTGAAATCCATTAAATAGATCACATTCTACTACCACTCATCTGATCTGAGGCGTGTCTAAGCACCCCCCTCGCTCGCCTCCTTGTCGCCCTTCTCGCCACCGGCCTTCTGGCTCGCAACATCGCCAAGGCCAATCGCGTCCTCGAGCGCGCTGAGCGTGCGCTTCACACTGTCCATGCCGTATGTCGCCTTCCCCTCCGTCACTGCGACCTCCTTCCGCAGTCGCTGCCCTTCCTGTGCACTGCGGCTCAGCACACCCGAGATCAGGGCAATGCTGCGCAGACTGTCATCGTTGGCTGGGATCGGGTACGTCACGTGTGATGGGTTTGCATTCGTGTCGATGACGCCGATGGTGGGGATGCCGTAGCTGCCGCATTCGTGCAAGCACACCTCGTTTTCCATCGGGTTGAGCACGATGACGAGGTCCGGCTTGACGACTTGATGGCGATTTTTCGACAGCGACTCGCGATACTCTGCCAGTTCATCATCAAGAATATTCACAACTTTGACCGCGCATCTACCAAGCAGCTGCTGCCCGTTGGACAACGTGCCGGGAACCCAGCGTGAGTAGATGTGGTAGGCACTGCTGCGCTTGGCCGCCCTCACAATAATATCCGTCTGGCCTTTGCGTGTGCCAACGAACAGAATCACGCCACCGCGGCGGGCAACTTCTTCGACCACTTTAGCCGCACGCTTGAGATAGGCATACGTGATGTCGAGCGAGATGATGTGAATGCCCTCGCGGATACCAAAGATGTAGCTGCTGTTGGCCGCGTTCCAGAGCGATGTGTGGTGGCCGAGGTGCGTCTGGTTGGCGAGCAAAGTGGCCAATGTGATATCCTGCATGCGCGGCGGCGACACAACAAGCGCGTCGGGGTTATAGTGGTTCATCATCACAGAGCCCATATTGGCAGCTGATTTGGCCCGGCCAATCTGCCGGCGATACGCGCGGTGGATGACTCGGGGTGGCGACGGGGAAGCGGCAGCCTCCGCCGTCGTGGGGACGTAGTCAGCGTCAGAATGAGTGGCAACGTGGGCATTAAAGTCGGCCTGGAGGGAATTGGTCGTTGTCTCGAGGTGTTGTAGTGCCTGTTCAACGATTCTTGCAGTGTCTGTGTCGGCCGTGGGGGGAGCACGTGCTGCCGTGGGGAAACTGGACGACGGCAGTGACTCATCATTGCGTGCTGAGGGAGGAGAAGGAGGGGCCGTGGACGTGGACGTGGACGTGGACGTGGTGCCTGAGGAGGAGAGCGAGGAAGACGACAGATAGCACGTTCGAATGCCCGTTGACGACTGGGCCAGCACGGTGCGCCCTGCAGTCGATCAGTTCATCGATCTATAGCTCTCTTGGTGCTCTGAGTTAGCTCATCCACTTACCGTGTCGGGCGCAGAATTGCCTGATGATCATGGCCAATATAGTGCACCAGTCAATGGGTCACGATGGGCACTTGAGCACCTGAGCACCACAACGAGGAGGAAAATGTGCCGTGCAAATTGTGCAAACAGAGCAAACAGAGCAAACACGCCAGGCGGTATTAACAGCTGAGACCACATCCGAGTTTACAACCACAGACAACACCAATCTACTACTGGCAATACAATCGTAAAATGTCAGGACTCACTCAGTGTCTGATCGAATTATTGATGGTAGAGGGATATAGTGGCACAAGTACTCTAGCAAGGTCTTTGTATGCCACAGTAAGAGCCGGGTTCGCAACCTATCCAACTTGATATTCTCTCAAGCCAGCAAGAACGGAGGCTGCAAACTTGATGTTGCCTCCAACAGCAGCAGCAAGGATAAGGTTAAGAGCTTGGAACCAAGACGAATATCCTTGAGAGAACGATGGAAAAGCACAAGCCTGGATAATGGTCAAGTGACAGGCAAACGAAAACTGTGCAACTTGTTCACCTACGTATGATACATGCCTCATCACGCACAGAAGCTAAGGAACACCTTTCTTGGCATTCGCACCAGAGATAGCAACAGTTGCTGGTGTATTTGATAAAAATGAGCTGGACAGCCGGCTTTGTTTGCGCGGCTAGGCTTGCCGCAATACCTTTGAGCTCTCTTTGACTTTGACAGCTTCTTTGTCTCTTCTCGCAACATAAATACACCTATTCACCTCTTGTCTGCATACACTACCTCACTCAGTGACGCTAACTCCAGTATCTATCTATTTCTGGGACTGTGCTTGAACCCATGGTAAGACATACTCCTAGATAGCTAAACCAAGAATGAGGCGACACTCAAAACCTGCTAGGCTGCCAATCAACCCCGCCGTAACTTCAACCCGGCCAAGACACCACGCTACGGCCTGCCAAAACCGTTTGACCCTGACAAGCTAGTTCAATACAGTCCCAAATGGGAATACTCGCGGCTGATGAACTTCCCCTTCTCCGGCTCTCATTTCCGTCCGCGCATGCGCAGTATCGTCGTTGCTGTCGATGGAGCTTCTCGCGGCAACCACGACTCCAATATCGCTAACAGATCTGCCTACGGCGTCTACTTTGGTCGGGACTGCCGTTTCAACGAGTCTGGTATCCTGCCCGGCACGGAGTTGAAGAGCTCAGGTGCCGAGCTAGAGGCTGTCTGGCGGGGTCTGGAAGCGATCCTGGCACGACGGCGGGCGGGCGAGTTAGAAGGCTTTCGTGAGATCATTATCATGCTCGACTCTGCCTATGCCGCCAACATCTTTCAGCAGTGGGTCTGGCTCTGGGAAGACAGAGGCTGGACTAGGACCAACGGACAGCCAGTCAAGAATCAGACCCTGGTGCAGCGCACTCACAATATCATCCGCGCTATGGAGGTAAGGATTGAGATATCTGGTCTCACTGCATCCAATACATGTCACGCTGACACGCACATCTCTCAAGGCAAACAATATGGCCGTCCGCTTCTGGCGCGTGGACCGTAAGTGGAACGAAGCAGCTGACGCTCTTGCCAATGCAGCACTCGATGCAGCACTGGATGATGTCAGTGACTCGGGCCACGATGATGATGCCAGCGAGGACGATGACACGTACTATGACAGTTACGATGAAGGCTTGTAGGAGTGACCAGCCAACCGGCGAGTCGGCATAAGCCCAGCCGCATCTACTCTAACCCTTCCTGCTCTGCTCCGGATCAACTCCCAATCTTCTACTATTCCTTCACCATCAAGACCGGCTAGTTGGAACAAATGTGTTTTAACAACAAGGGTTAGATCAGAGTCTCGTGGGAACGGACATCTATTAGTACTGTGTTGATTATTGTCATCAAGAATTCGCGTGGGAGCTAAACTCGTAGCGTTCTGTAGCCTGTATTCAATAAAAAGAAAGCAGAACCTTCTTCCCTCGCCCCTCGGCCCTTCGCATTTTCAAACCATACCCATGACCACGGCAACTAACAAGCCCAGCAAGCCACTCCCACCACTTACCCCCCTCCCAGCAGCATCATTCGTCTTGTCCGACAACGCCGCCGTGCCCGTCGCGGTCGCCGTTCCCACCACTATCGACACAGAAGCCGTACTCGCATTCGAATTGCCTTCGACCCACTGTGCCCCGCCATCACCGTCACAGATCTGGCCCGTGGGACAGCAGCCATACAGGCCATTGTCACCTTTTTGACACACCGTGTCGACAGGACAACCGCCATCACCCGAAGGGCAGCAGGTGTAGCTGTTTGGGCTGTAGAGAGAGAGAGAGAGAGAGAGAAAGTTAGAATGGAATGGAATAACGGGAACACAGAAGAGAAGAGATGACGTACATGCAAGTCTGGCCGCAGACTTTACTGCCTGATTCGCAGGAGATGGCGCGAGCGAAGAGGGAGGGCGGAGAAGTGGCTGTTGCTGTTGCGAGGTGCAGCGCTAAAGCAACGAGGAGGAAGGAGGAGAGCACGAGACTATCCGATCGCATCCTTTGTTGTTGTGGTTTTTGAATGTACAGAGGAGACGTGTGTATCTGTCTCTGTCTCTGACACTGCCTCTGTCTCTATATATATGTGTCTGTCGTATTTTTCTCTTCTGCGCGAATGAACAGACTGTCGGACAGCAGAAACTAGGGAGCGGAAGGCTGAGCTTTGGCGTGTGACATGGGCTTTTTTTTACTTTTTAGTCCATGCTATACACTGTGTGTGTGTGTGAGTACAGTATAATCAAAATTGAGGAATAAAAACAAACAAGTGTAACTGGTCACGCTGGAGTATGTGCTTAGAATCTGTTTAGTCAACAAAGTATGGTAAACCGTTTATCGTAATTAGATGGGCTTGAAAACAAACAAGGTCAAAAATGCCATAAACATTGGGGTCGGCTATGAGGCTGGGCCTAGAACGCTGCACGTTCGATAGACGACGATTCCATACAAGTATTGCAAAATTGGCGAGCTCGTGTTCGGGGGGGGAGCAGGTCAACGGGCTGGGGAAACGCGAGGCTGGAGCGGGCGGAGCCAATCAGACGGCGGAGGAGAAAGAAGGAGGATGGCCGCCAAGTGGTGCCACTGAAACAAGTGCGTGGGAGATTGGCTGTTTCGGATTTTGCTTCGAGAACGATATACTGTAGTAAGCTAGACTAATCAGAATGCTGAGCGATAGCACGCAAGAGCCTTTCAGCTTCTTGCATGGTTATATGGCAATGGCGACTCAACCACAGTGGAAAAAGGCACAAATTCTGGCCCCACATCTCACCTCTTCTCCAGGCACAGCTAGGTGGAAAATGGCGTGCAGATCTGATCCCAGTTCCAGTGATCCAGCCTAGAATACGTTTGCAGCATCTATGCGAATCCGCTCCTGTCATACTTCACCCCTCCAGGGAGAAATCATCAGTTGTATTGTGCCCTGTCAGCTAGGCATAATTTTTGTCTGACCAGCTGCACGGATATCGGTTTCCGTGTCTGCTGGCAAGGCGCCGCAGCCATGGCCATGATTGGCCATCGTAGATGTCGTAGGACCCTGCTGAATACTCCTTTATTATTATTGAACAAGTGGCTAGGCCTTGATGTTCGACTTCGGTCAACCTGATCTTGGCCGATCTTACCCAATCATCGACTCGGCTTTCTGAAATGGTGTTTTATGCCGTCGACACAGAAAACTGCAAACTATTTGTTTGCGACAGTGCTTGAACTGGTGCTGCAGGCAACGACAAGCGCACCTGCTCATAGAAGAGAATCCAAGCGTGTGAACACACTCAAACAAGCCGCGACAACCTGCGAATGTCAGCTAAGCGCGTGATTGTCTGGCACGGCAACCATTACCTCTAATTGCAGTTCTGCATCCTTGTTCTTGTCGACCTCGTCCTGGATGGCCTGGCCAATATTGGCGCCAATGCTCTGCTGGCCCCCAGTCTTGCGACCAAAGGGCCACTGGCTGTACTCGGCCAGCAGCTCGTCCACCTGAGCGAAAGCTCTCTCTCGCGACTCGTGGCTCATGGTCACTAGAGCATTCTCCAGCACATTGGCCGCGTAGGCTGCGCATACCATTGTGATGGTGCGTAGGTATCTAAACTCCAGTTCGGCTGGCAGGAACTGTGAGGGTGGAAGCACGACCGTTCGGTTCGAGCACACATTGCGCACCCGTTTCCTGATTTCGTCCTTTGCAGCCGAGTCGACAACGGGATGGGTGGCCATGTCAAAGAGCAAGAAATTCCGCTTCTCAGTACGCAGAATGCCCTTGTCGACCAGACCCTTGGCTAGCCGTTCGCGAACTTGCTTGAGCTGATAGCCGATCTTCATGAGATTCCACGTCTCGCCTGGCACGTACCTTAGTAAGCGGCTGGTCTAGGCACAAGGAGGAAAAAAAAGGGGGACGTACCGCTCATGAGGTCTATCCACGAGCCGACGCTCATTTTCTCGCTCGACTTCATCATCTTCAAAGCCTCGTCCAGCAGAACTTCGCCCGTCAGGCTGTCGTCGATCACTTCGACGATGCGGTCTGAAAGGGGAAAGCGCCGCCTGGCCGAGTCGCTCTGCATGCTTATTCTCCCGCGCAGCGCCAGCTCAATGACGATGCAGCCGCGCAAGGCGTACGAGATGTTGTCATTCCAGAAGGAGAGGTAGCCCTATCTTCCATGAGTATCTGTCTTCTTTTGCTTCGTCTTGTTCGTCATCCTGTCGGCCACGGCCTGCGTGTCCGGTCGGCCTCACCTGCTTGTCTTTGAGCCCGAGGAGGAGCACCTCCTCCATCAGCGTCAGCTTAGGCTGCTTGGCCTTTTCTGCGCTTTCGCCAATGTCCCGAGGGTCGTATGCAATCTTGTGTCCATTCTCTCCGTCTTCGTATGCCGTCTCAGGCGTTCGATCGTTGTACGGCGGAGCGGGCCGCGGTCCAGGGGAAGTGACCCGGCTCGACGAGTCCTCGTCGCTGTTGGGTACTGCTGCTGCCGCTCCACCGCCGGCGCCCCGCCGACGAGTGAGGCCGCCCTGAGAGGCCATTGGACTGGACTATGATGCTGACGCTGACTACTTGTTGTGCCTGTGGTTTGGCTTTCGATGGCTTGAGTATCGGAGCGCCCCGAGCGGCTGCGTCTCGTGCTCGGTCTGCCAAGTCCGGTACAACGAGGAAGAGGGTAGAAATGTCGAAACCGGCAGGCTCAGTAGATGTGATGTATCACTCTTGAAGGCTGGCCAGTCTCCTCATCGGCAAGAAAGAGCGAGCGGCAGCTTGTGTAGCAGGTGTGCTCGGCTTTATCTGCTTGAGGCTCACCAGAGCCGCCTGGCTTATTATTTATTAGTCGCTTTTCTGTCCACACCGCCGACAGGGGAACACGTGCCAAGCACGGCTTGTGGGCTTCAGAAGCTCCGAGGACAGTTCTCATCATATGCACGACATTCTTTTCAGGGTGTGCTATTAATTAATTAATCACAGTAATTATTAGTGGCTGCTAGATAACAGATAAGACATCTACTATGGTACAGTTAATAAGTACAATCCTTTTGTACAGCTTCTTTGCTTCGTTGTATCAAGAGCATCTGCTCGCCAGCATAGAGTCTGACTCATCATTAGACCGACTCCTACCGAGTATGCCAGAAAGCAGGACGAGTTGTGCACACACGCTACTGTAATTGCCACGTGCACCTCCTCTAGCAGTCTGAAACAAAGGGGGCGGCTCGCAATACATCCATCCACGAAAAAGGGTAAAGACGGATTAGATGTCCGGTAGACAAGTCGAGAGGATGGCGTCTTGGCAGCACTCTACAAGAGCATGCCGCCAAGAACGAATCCAGCCAAGACCACTGCACCTGCCGCCACCACTGACCTGTCAACCGGCATTGGCTTAACATTCCCGCTCGCGGCCCCGCTGCTACTTGAGCCACTGCCACTGCCACTGCCACTGCCACTGCCACTGCCAGTGGACGTAGCTGTTGCGGTTAAGTGAAGAGTGGCCGACCTGCTGGTCCCCCCCAACGCCCCTGTTCCAGTGGCACTCCCTTGCTGGCTAACCTGCGGATAGCCGCTGAAGGTCTGTGCCACCGACACCGCAGCCAGAGTGGTCGAAGCGCCTGGGATTCCGCTAGACCCAGACTGGAAGGCTTGCACCTTCCCATTCGACTCATCCGCGTTGAAATTCGTTTGAGCCAGGCCAACTAGTTGGTCATCAAGGTCGTACACTACGTAGGCGCTGCGCAGGAACGAGTCACCGAACAGGATAGGGTTTTGGCCAGCAGCATCAATGGCAAACGAACAGGCCTCGTCGCCGTTTGCGAATGTGGGCGTGCTTCCGTCTGTGGTCAGCAGCGTGGTCACGAACTCGGAAAGAGAGACGTTGACAGTTGCACTCGTCTCGCCACCAAAGCCAAAAGAAAAGGTGAGATCGTCGTTGGCGACCTTGCAGGGGATCACATTGCCGTATGTCGGATCGCTCGTGACGCCAACGCCATTGAAGATGCTGTTGGCAATGTCGTCGGGCAGAAGGGTGTCGGTGGTGCCAGAGTCAAGAATGGCGGCTTGTGGGCTCGAAGGCGATAGATTGACATGGTTGCCACTGCCGGTCAGGGTGAGGCCTGTCCATGCAACGGTGAATGACGAGATGGTGTCGGTCTGCGAGTCAAGCTGAATGGGAAGGGCCACGAGGTCGCCGGTGAACTTGCTGCTGTCGATACCGCCAAAGAGAATAGAGCCAACGTTCGAGTCGAGGCTGTCAAGCCACAACGAGTAGGCTTTGGTATTGATGAAGCCCTCGCTCTTCAACACATCAATCACATTCGGGTAGGTAAATCCTTGCGATTCCGCAGCCGACTCTCCACTCGTGAAGCCAACGCCCATGATGCCTATTCCTTGAGCGTTAAGCTTTGTCGCCTGCGCCATCGTCATGTTGGTGAGCGTCGTAGAGCCGATTCTCAGCACATCAGAGATGTAATCGCCTTCAATCTCCGTCCCGTCAACATACTGGATCTCGAACGCCGGAAGGTTCGGATCGCTGTATGAGGAAGAACCTTCCTGGTTATAAGTTCCAACTGGGCACCCCCCGGATTCTGTACATATTGATGCAGACTGAGCTGGGAACCAGATGTCCGACGAGCCAGTGTCGAGCTGCAAGCTGAAGGCCTGTGGAGGCGTGCCAACAGTGACATTGATCAGGTAGAGCATGAGCTCATTAGACAGTGCCGATAGAACCGTTTTAGACTGTCTCCTGACCAGCGAGGGCGCATCTCGGGCAGAGACACGCTTTCTGTCGAAGCTGAAGCCGATCGTACCTGGCTGAGCCGCGGCTAGAGTTGCTGGTAACCCGGCAAGCAGCGCAGATGCTGCGAGAACGACAGTTGCGAATCGAGCCATTGCCGGTTGCAGGATCTGCGGGAGTATCCTAGTCAAAGTGAAGGGCCAAGGGAAAGTAATAAATACAAATAAACAGACCAGGACTGAGGGAAAGAGGAGCTGCAGGGCCAGCAACCATCTTGGGGGAGAGCAACCCCCTCTTATTTATTGACAATGGGCGCCTGGCCGGAGGCGACTGCGTCGGAAGGAGTGCGCAAACTAAATTAAGTTAGTGCAACCTTAAGCCTAGGCAAGCTTAAATTTGGCCTGTTGCTTAGCCTGCATGCGAAGGAGCTGGCGGCAACTGGTTGGAGGCAGTGTCTGCAAATTGAGGCGCGGCAGTACCAACAGTCAGGTGATGCTGCAGCTGCCGTGTTAGCGTTGCTGCCTAGCCTGTCACAAAAGACGTTTCAGCTCCTTGAGATTTCCAATTTCTACCGTGTGCCGCTCCATCAATGTCCTTGCTTTGGGCGCATCCAGAACAAGAAAATCAGGCAAAGTTAGTTAGGCGAATAGGAACTTGGAGCAGGTTTAAACCATCCTCGAAACATGTGATGCCGCCTGATTGTCGCGAATTATTGTTTGCTCAATTGTGGCCTGTTTTGCATAGTGTGACAACAGACCATCCAACTCCTGCCTGCCAGGCGCTGCTGTCCTGATTTTGGGCTTCTGCATCCGCTTCGGCTCCGGCGATGTTGGTGTTGAAGAGATCGTCTGCTGATGCCGAATACGCTTGCCGCTAGCCGGCCTAGCCGATTGAGTCCTCAGGGGATCTTGCACCCGGTCGAAGTAGATCGTCCGTGTGCCAGGGAAGTCGTCCAGAATATGCATCCACTTCCTTGGCGTCCCAATCCAGCATTCCAGCATCGGTCGCGACGGAGCACCATGCAGAGTGGTGTAGTAGAGACCTGACACTGCGCCAAGGGCGAAATTGGGCTCCATGATGTATGGCCGCAGGCTTTTGGCGCTGCGTTTGGAGTGCCGCGCTTCCCATCCATGGTCTGCTGCTGTGTCCTCCCACTCCTTACGATTCTTCTGGTGGAGTTTGGGGCAGTCAGTGACCATGACTTGCTGCAGGTTGGGAAAGAATGGCAGATAGTCAAACAGCCATTGATCAACATGCACTTGCCATCCAAGCAGCAGAACACGAAGCTGTTTAAACGAGCCCAAAGATGCCAGCTCCGACCACGCCCTCAGCACTCGCTCGTCGAATGACGACGACTGAGGGTTGAAGGACACTTGCCCGTCCGAAAGATCGAGCACTGCCAAGTTCGGCACTTTGCCCAACAGCATCAGGTCAGCGATTCGAGTCTCTCCAGGAGACAGTCGTAGAGCTAGCAGCCATGGTGACTGAGCAGGTGCGAGACCATGGAGATATGATTGCAGGGGTAACGACGGTTGCTTGAACTCCAAATGGTAGCGGTACTCTGCGAGACCAAATTCGTTTGTGTCTGGATAGGAAGAGGCCAGCACAGCCCAGGCGTGAAAACTTTCTCTATGTCTTGGCCAAGTCAATAGATGATAGCCAGGGCGACATGGATGCCTGCTTACCCTTCAACTACTTCCTGCCATATCTTCTGCGCCACGTCCCATGGAATCGAAGCAAAGTGCTCCGGGGTCAAGCACCGAAAATTCCGAATGACCTTTGTTCGAGCTGTGCCAGCAAGGCTACGAGCGCCGCTTGCATTGGGTCGCGATTTCTTCAGTAGCAAGGGCGTTTTCAGCTCGCCTGTCCAATCCGAGTGCTGTCGTGATCCTACACTCACACTTGTCTCCGTGAAGACCTGACCGCTCTCTGCATCAAAACCAGCCTGCTGCCGCAGATCTGGGGGCAAATTGGCAGCCCCTCTCTGGCGTCTGGACACCACCATGATGATGTCTCAATGCGCGCGCAGGTTATCGGAATCAGAAGAACTTGAGGCATTTTCCAAAGTCGCCATACGGTGCTTCTTATTTCCTGTCGATGGTAGTTCGAGTCGTAATCCTGATCCCAAAACAAGCCCAGAAAGGGCAAGTACGATATGATATCTGGATAGGTAGATACGCCGCAATATTAATACTATATGATTCCCTGGAAGGGCAAAATCATCAACCCGACATGTGACTGCGACAAGGAACAAGTGAGTGCCTTCCTTGACACCGTTGCACAATTGGAGGGACTGAATTACTGTAGAGATGTGACAGCGACTGTTGGCGAGCCTGCGCTCGACCCGACCCGGGCCGCCAAGGCCTCAATTGAGAAGTGCGCCACATGTGCACCACTAGCGCTGTCACTCCCTTTGGCAGAGATTCCTGCCACACCCTCCCCAACTCTCTGTGTCCTATCGCAAGCCAGTTGACTGGCACAGGAAATGGTCTCCATTCACAAACTTGTCCCTGTGGTCAACAGGATGGCTGAACTAAGACATGATACCAAACTCCTTCAGGGCAATGACGGTGAGTCCGCCTAGTACCCTTGAACTAACCCAAGAGAAGGAGGGCTCTATAAGCTCCTTAAGCAGGCTGCAGGAGCAGCAGGAGGAGGTTAGAGAATCTACAATCTCCAGCAGTGAGAAGCAGCAGTATAAGCAGCACGAGCCAGTCCTATAATCTCCTCTGGCGAGGAACCAGACCAGCCGCAGGCAAGAGACACAATTTAATTAGTGCTGCTCGAGCAAGCGACCTGCCGCGGCGTTCTTGGTCAGCGAGAGGAGACCACTGGAAACGAAGAGTGCTTGTGCAAGATCCGTGTATGGCTCCCAACTGACGCTACACGCATGATACGCAGCTTTGATAACGCGAGACGTTACCAGGCTCTGAGCACACGAAAGATGTGGCAGCGAAACGCGAAATCCGACCCCTTCGAAAAACTCTCGGTGGGCCCGCTGGATGACCACGAACGGACGCTGAAGCAGTCTCCCTTAAGGTTCTCTCCGTGGTCGGCGGCAGCATAGAGAGAGAAGAAAGAAACGGGGTACCCGCCTCTATCGAGACAATCGCCCACAAGCATATGCTGGCTCTTGGAGACAAGGAATATTGTGGGGTTCCTGTTAACTACCATTCTGGGGAAGGAGCATTCCTTCGGATTGAGCTGTCGAATAAAAAGGCCCACGTTAACAGACCAGTCAGGGCCAGTATAGGATATTGCCCTAGCCAGTTTAGGTAGTGTGATCAGGAGATATGCCAGACACCTGCCGGGATAATCGAGTCTGAGGAAGTAGAAGGCCTCTTTTGAAGAGCGAACGTCCTTGACCCTAACAGATTCCATGCATTATGCGGATTATCAAAAGTTTGCCCTTGCATGACCTACTAAGGTAGTTTGATAGTACCTGCGTTCGCGAGAGAACAAAGCCAATCTCACTTCTGCAATTGCTTCGTTTCTCATGAATACCGTAATTTCATTACTGTCAAGCAGTTGCATGCCACTCCACTTTCCCTGCAGCAAGCTCGTGCGAATTCGTGCGAGGCGACCATCCCCTTGTCAAAACGCCCAAGAGCGTTATTAGCCGATATTTTCCCTTTGCCAACATTCGATAATTAGCGAAGCTTTCACTGTAAGAGTGCTCCTTATTTCAAGTACTATTATTATTAACCACTCGATCCAGCGCCCACTTGCTACCCCTGATCACGCTATGGAACTTATTAAAAGCTAGCTGATACTACGGTACTGCTGATTGATATGTGAGTCTGTAGCAATGAGGATGACAATGGCCCATTCTTTACAAAATTGCGGCTTTGGCTCCAGTTTGATCTCTGTTGTACTCTCATTTTTCCTATCTTCTTGCGGGCGCTTCGCCCTTTCACTTCACGATGTGGAAAACATCGACCTCATACATACTGAGGACAATCTCAGTCTCGTACTGTACAGGAAGACTCATGACAGAGGAAGGCATGGTCAAAGTCTGCGCCCAACGCATTCCTAATACAATCTCGGATTCTACCTGTCAGCTATCCGACAAGTCTCACCAACTAGCTGATGACAATGAACACGAGTACGTGACTCCACAGTATATTTTTGCCCTGGGACAAGACCCGCGCTTTACGAGCAGCCATGTCATGCTGGAGCATTGGGAAAAGCGCCGTCAGACCCAAGAACGCAAAAAGCGAGCTCCGATTCCACAGAGAGCGCGTCATATTTTACCAAGTATTCGGCAGGCGTGTACTCACCCATCTAAGCTTGAGATGCCCGACGAAGTATATAGTTAACCCAAAACGTCCAGGAGCGCAGTTTCTAACCTCAAGAGAATCCAAGAGTATGGAATCAACATCACCACATGGTTTGCCCACTCAGGTTTTGGTGGCACAAACTGCGCATTATGGCACAGTCGAGTCGGCCCGTTCAACATGCTCCCTATACATATGACAACGGAGCACCACGAACTACTCCACTACTGTTAGTTATCAATCTCAACCGTGTCCACGAAATTCCTCAAATTTACCAGGGCTCCATTCTTTTGCAACTCTGATGTTTGAGGACCTGCCCGTACTGAATTTTAACCCATTCAAGATGGAGGCTCTCCATATTGTTATAGCGTGGATAAATGATTAGGAGAAAGCCTTAACCAACAAAGCCTTTGTGGCTGTGCATAGTCTCCTAACGTTTGACGTATATCTACCTGAGATCTCAATCTCCATTCCCTGTTGCGCATTTTGCCTGACCAGAAGAGATCCAGAGATATTGGGGTAGTGAGTCAGAATGATTAGCACACCGGTGCGGCCTGTGGCAAATGATTGAAGCACATTGGGAAATTGCGACGCTAGAAGGGAATTCGAGGCTACAGCTAGCAATATCACCCTGAGGCTAACTGGGGCCCTCCCCTTCTCTTTTGATTTCCACGGAGCTTCCATTTACGCAGACCCGCAGACCTGTACAAGGTGCAATGCCTTTGGCTCATGTCATTTGTTCAAGATATACGCGTCTTCATGAACTCTCCTTCTCCATGTTTCATGGATATAGCGCCTGGTCAGTTCTGCCACATTCAAGCTGCCACATAGCTCCTAGCAACAGACTTCTCTAAGAATCCCACCACTGGTATTTACCACAGAAACTGCACTGCCAGGCTAGCATGTATCTTCTCTATATATTTTGTCCTGGAATACACCCTACACTAGCCACACCTCTGGGCCTGTACGAAGTAAATTAAATTAACATGGCCTCATTATCCTTAACATGTTATTGTACAACCTCTGCCAGGATCAACCATGGGATGTCAGAGATCTCTCCATTGCATTGTTTGACAGGTTCGACAAGCTGCCCAAGATCAAACATGAGAAATAATACATACAGCATCTTACAAGTCTTCTCACTTCCACAGGCCCTGAGGCAACCTATGAGGTTAAAAATGAAAAATGGTAGACTGTGATCAATTGAGTATAGGTGTAGTGGGGCAGTAACCCCTCGCAGACATGGAGATTCAGCCAGCCTTTCACCCAGTGCTGGGGCTTCAACGGGAATATGTACAGTAGTATTTACCCAATGATAGTTCAAAGCTTCACGTGCTTAAAGAGTTCATGAGTCACAGTTGTTATACCGGGAACACCAGGAGGTCGAGAGAGCCCACAATCCCTTGTTTAAAAAGATGAGGAATCCTGCAATCACTGCAAGATTCAGGTGTTTCAATATATATGTGTGTCATGAACCCATTCATGACCACAGTTCCCATTCAATGATATTACTTTGTTTCATTTCACCCGCATCTGGAACGTGTCAAACTGCCAAATTATCAAAAGAAACAAAAAGGTAAATGGGGAGACAAAGAAGGCTTACAGGATTTGAGATGCTTCCATTGTTATACTAATGATACAAGAGCGTGTAACACGATGTACCTGCCAACTGAACTGAGAATTGTTGGATTTCGGAGCTGATCGAATATTCTCAGCTCTGCAATGCCACTGCATAGCGGTATTAGCCCGAGGCTAAATTGCCACGGGACCTTTATAAAAGGGGCTCCTCCACACCTCCATAGTGCAATCTTCACATTACTTTCACCTTCCTCTATCCCTCATTTCTCATTCCAACAAGATATTCGTTGAGACGAAGTATTCAGTACCTCCGGCATCAAGCGCCCCTACCTTAACAGTACTTTGATTCATAGCGAATAAGTTATTCCCATACTGTTCACAATAAGCCGAGACACCTGCCAGGTTTTTGAATTTCTTCAATTGACAGCTGAAGACATCTTATGTGGGATAGACATAAGGTGATATGACTCGTTTCACAAGGTCCAAAAGGCGCAGGGGAAATCAGGGCCAGGAGGTCCTAGGTGAGGCACATTTACAATTCAAGTGCAGTGTTGAACTGGAGTATAAAAAGTGAAGGCAGGGTGAGGCAGAATCAGCCTGGAGAGTGACGCTAAGCCTAATATAGTAGGCGGTGAGGCCGTGCTTGGCACGTCTTACTGTACAGCGTACCAGCACAACTCAAAGGATTATTCTCTTTGTCCCTTGCCAGAGCGCCCTGTTGTCTGTGCTGAGGCCACTGTATACCAGGCCCGCTGTGTAACACCCTCTGTAACAGCGCTCTGAGAGTGGTATGATGCCCACCAGATAGATCTATGATATCTCTGTCATTCACCTGTCCTGTACAATGTCAGGATTGAAACATGACGCATCGAATCCACATTCCGTTTCGCCTTCTCCTCCTTCTCGATCGAGCTTAGATGCATCGTCGCCTCCCGGTAGTCATCCGGCGTTGAGGGTCGCACGCACAGCCTCGGTGGCCGCCCAGCACCGCCAGTCCTTCAACGAACTGAGAGGAGCGCCTCCCAGCCCGAGATCCCAGAGACAGCCATCTATTACCCAAATTGCTGTTCAAGAGCTCATAGACAACCCTCCACAACGCAGTGGGCCAGATCCGCAGTTTGCTGGCCGAGATTGGAGGACGATCCGGGTGCAGGAGCTGACCTCCCCCGATGACCTCCGCTTTGTGGATGCAAAGACAACTGTGGAGGCAGCTACTAATGTACACCCGCCTAGAGATTCGATGATCGGATGCTGACCCGTCACAGCTACTGATTGGTAGTGGAGCTCCCGTCTTGCTGATTCGCGAGGATGACTCTTCTCCTGTCATCTCCACCTTCGACTACCGAGACCTCACCGCTTACTTGTTGATGGTGGTTGGACTTGCTCCACCGGATGAGGAACATATTCAAGACTTCATCCAGTTGGCACAGAAGGCCAGGGAAGGCACGTCGATCCCTCTCCGAGACATCAAAGACTGGGGAAAGAGAGAGCCCTTGACATTCCTGTCCGGAAATGCCGACTTGATCAAGGCCATTGAACTGTTTGGCAAGGCCCTCCAGCGAATTGTTGTTGTCGACGATGAAACCAAGGCTGTCACTGGGCTCCTGAGTCAAAGCCGGCTTGTTAGATTTCTTTGGGAGAATGGCCGCCATTTTCCAGTAATTGACCAGCTCTACGGCCATTACCTCAGAGATCTGAAGATTGGCTCTAACAATGTCATTGCCATTAAGTGAGTCCACTGTGTTTCCCGCCCAGACCACTAGAATCGTGCTCACCGAACACAGCGGTGACCGGCCCCTCGCGGAAGCATTGACCCTGCTACACAATGAGGGCGTTTCCTCCCTGCCAGTGCTCGACAATGCCTCCAATGTTGTTGGCAATATTTCAGTGGCGGACGTCAAGCTCCTAACCAAGTCATCCTCCCTCCCCTTGTTGCGCAGCTCCTGCATCCACTTCATCTCTATTATACTCAACGCGAAGGGCATTGATGAGGGAAAAGACTCAGTCCCAGTTTTCTACGTGACGCCAATGAACACACTTGCTCACACTGTTGCGAAGCTGGTGGCAACCAAGAGTCACCGACTGTGGGTAACGGAGCCCATATCGCCTTCAAGTAGTGGTCCACCGACGCCGTCTCTCCCCTCAGCCACATTGATCACGCCATCGCCTCACAGCTCTTCAATTTCAGCAGGGTCAGGCCAATATCATATTGTGCCTCCGCCACTCATTGCAGTAGATCCTGGCAGCGTTGCTGACGCCTTGCCAAAATCCCTTTTTACGGCAACTGCTGGACCGTCAATTTCGGCGAGCTCTCTCCCTGGCCAGAGAATCAGCGGGAAGCTCGTCGGGGTTGTCAGTCTGACCGACATCCTGATATTGTTCGCAAGGGCTGGCGGTCTACACGCCGCAGATCCCAGCGAGGTGCGTATGAGGCGCAGGAGATCAAGCAGTAGTAGCGTGAGGAGAAGTGTCGACCTTGGTCCAAGACCGTTATCATCAGCCGACCTCCCACGCAACCATTGATGAAGTAGGTGTTTTGTTTTCGAGTGATTACACGCAGAGAGCGCGTTTATGAGCATGTATGGCGAGATGAGCCCTTTCTCAAGTTACCCTTGAGTAATAAATAGACTAATATGGGCCCTGGCTGCCAAGGCCAATTCTCCACTCTTGGGAAAGCGTCTATCTTGGCCACCTGAAGCTTCAGCCTCCTTTTAACTTCACGAGTAGGCCTGATACTATCTGGGCCGCATCTTCTATGAATTTTTCTGTGGCTGGAGTGGCTAGATTCCCACTGCAGTTCATGATACCGCCTTCCAGAGCAAAACGGCAATTCGGCAGGCATCTTCCGGCCTCAAAATGACATATGCTATTGCTATCGGGAGACATGATATGATACCTTACTCCTTTGAAACACTCCCAAGATGATGACCACCTTGCTTACATTGCAAAGGAAGTCCACGGCCTGTCAGTGATCTTACATTTGCAAGACTCTCTCTTGTCCACCAGGCCAGCCACAATCAAGTGGGTTCAGGAGTTGCTTAATTATTCAGATCATGTGTAGAAAAACAAGACCCTCTTAGTTCTATTGTACTGGCTTAAGCTGGAAAGGTTTGTTTAATTCTGTTTTAATTGTCATGGAAACAAAGTCGTTGCCTGCCTAATCTCAGACGCAATATCACGCGTCAGTATTCTAACCAATGCCCAGGACGTGTTTCATTCACTGTCAGCTGCAGACTTTTTCTAACTTCCTGTCGTCCTCTTCTCTCAAGTCCAAGTCTACTTTCTCTTCATCTGACTGCTAGACCTAACCCCAGCGGCTATATTCCTAGTCACACCCTCTTCTCACTGGTTCTTACAAATGGACATACTTAGAGAGGAACCGGTAGATCTTACACAAGAATCATCAGCACCTCCCACTACTATTAGTTACCTGTTTTCAACCATGTCAATTGAAGAGCTCCTAGAAGCCTTACCAAAATGTTCACCATCAGATATTCCTCTGATGTGGCTCCCTGCCATGTGGACCAAATATGAAAGCCTCAAGACCCTCTTACGAGACCCTGTCGACGGAAAAGCAACTTCCAACAAAGAGTTCGCAGATTTAGTTAAGGTAAGAGCCTGAATGCTGCTCTAGGATTTATGATTGTGCTCAAATTTCCTAGGAGTTGAGTGACTTTGCAGCTAACATGCGCAAAATCACAAACACATACACCAACGCATTCAAATCAGCTGAAGTTCTTGCGCAACGTGACTTCTCTGATCTAGTGGAAGGTGTTCGCATCTACGAAAGAAAATACCGTGAAGAGCAAGCCAAAGTCGAAACAGCCAAAAGATCGATCCAAGAGAAAGAGGATTCCATCAACGACCTGAACATGACGCTAAGGGATATCGTGCGGGTACTTGGCACGTTCATCCAAAGCTATATCCACGAACCACAGACTGAAGAGGTGATGCAAATAATTGCAGATTACACCTCTACGGCCGACGACTCGACGACTCCGCATGTGCGAATGCTAGAGGTATCATTCAACAACATGCTCAGCAAGCATGCCAACGCGCAAGCTGACCTAGAGCAATATCGAGCCATTACTGTCAGCCAAGATGCCCTTATCAAAGATCAGAATGAGCAGCTGGTGAAACACACTCAAAAGTATGAGGCATGTCTGCGAGCCCTGAAAGCCAAGAATGACGAGATTGCCACGCTTGGAGAGAAGTATGTGACGCTGAAGACGAAGCTTGCCGAATACGAAAATGGCCTAGGGCAGTCAAAAGACAAAGCAGTCCAGGGTGAAGCCCTGCAGAAGTACATTGCAACACTCAAAGAACAGGCCGAGACATTGGCGAAAGGTGTTGCAAGCCGAGACTCTCAAATTGAGTCTCTCCTATCTCAAGTACGCAAAAGAGGCGGGATGAGGAAATCACAGCCAATGCAAGCCGGAACCGAAAACGCTGGCATCTACAGCCGGTCAAGTAGTGGAAGACAAGGGGTGATGGGACAGGGAAGAGACAGCTCAAAGCCGAAGCGGTCAAACTCGGCTAGCGCCGTGCTCGGAGGCAAGTCCGGCAATGCGTCGCCAGCCCACCAGGCGGCCAGCACACCTCGACAGATCGCCCACCATCGTCGGAGTTCATCGGCTTCAAGTTCAATCTATTCCCAGGAAGAAGATCAGAAGATCCAGCCAAGCGACCCGTTTCATTCTCTGCGACCAAGGTCTGACTCTCCTGAGGCTCCTAGGGCTCTGCAGAAGCTCGGAAAATCTCTTGCACCAGATGTACATCAGCGATTGGCGAAATCTCCCCCAACTCTCAGTTCAGCTTCTTCCAGCTATCCTGCGCAAGGCGTACGTCATGATGACAGCCCTCTACTAACATCTCGCCGCCACAAACAGCTGCGCTCTGTTACCGAACACACCACACCATCTGCTGGGCGGGGAATGCTTAGTGATATTCCTGAAGTGTCCGCGGAGGAAAGAGTGTCTCCTTATGCTCCCAGTACTACCAGCAGTGACCGAGAGGTCTACCGAAGAAGCATGTCTGCCCTGAACGCTCTGAACAAGTCTGACGCCATGTCCACCATGAGCCCAGGGGACTCAGCTAACGATAACGAGGTTGACGAGTTCAGCAGCGAGGGATCTGAGCTTCTCACGGTTTCTGAGATGTATCATGAGGGGACGCACCACCTTACATCGTAGTCAGAGAGCCGAACTTCGGGCAGACAGGCAGGGGGCAGAGCGAAGAGTCAACGGCAACATGATGATGAATTATTCCACAATTCGCGTCAGGCAGTCGGTTTTCATAATAAATTCAGCACCACCTTCACAATGATTGCGCTTGACATGTCTGTATTGCCACCCATTCGCCCCCCCCCCCCCCCCACAATCTTTCTCCCTTTTCTTAGAGATAGCAACCTGATAGGAAGTTTCAATATCACCATTAGTGCCGATGAGACAATGGCACATATAAAGGTTATCCAGAGAGATACCGCAAATGCTTCGATCACCGCTAAACCACCAGCTTATTCCAATCCCTATCAATTTAGAGACACCTAGTCCTTGCAAAGGATCTTCCAAGGTGTGGATTGCCTGGACTGAAAATCCGGCAGCTTTAATAACGGCCTTCTTGTACAGCCCTGTCACTCTCTCCTCCAAGTTGGCTGTCAAACTATTCTGAAACACCAAGCTGGAAATTGCTACACCAAGGACAGTGCTGAGGTTTCGCTACAGTGCCATGGTTGATGTCACTACAGCCTGGTCGGCCTGCACCGATACTGCAAGAGCACTCATTATGGTATTGGGGAAGACAAATCCCCATCCTAGAGGAACACTGGTGATTAGGACTAGACTGAGCAGCTCCGAGATGTCATTGTTGAGGAACGAGACCAAGATTGAGCTGAGGAGGTAGACAATGGCGCCAAAAGCTAGGATAGGCTTGAGACAACGAGTATAAGTAGCAATATATCCTGTTGAGATGCCAGCCATGGAGCCTACCAAACTAGGCACTGCAAGTCGGAAACCAGACTCCAATGGCGAAGTAAGCTGAACTGTTTAGAAGAACAATGGGATGTTAAATAGAACAGTGTTGGTCGATACCCCGCCCAAGATGTTAGAGAAGACCAAATTGGCGATTGGAGGCTGAGTCAGGAGTGGCAAGGGTATGAGAGGTTGCTTCGCTCGCTTCTTGACCAAGATGAACAAGGAAGCTGTCATGATGAATATGGAAAAGCAGACGATGACGATTACTGAGCACCAGGGCAATATGTTGCCGCCGAGTTAACTGAGAGAATCAAAATTTTCAACGAAACCCATAGTACTCCATCATTTGCGTTGATTAGCAGTGGACCCAGATTCGGAGGTGTGAAGATGGCAATCGCTGGGACTTGCACGCCAAATACCCACCACCACCTTCACCTTAGACTGTCACAGAGATATCCGCCAAATCAAACTCCAGTTGCAGAACTTATACCAAGTGCGACATTAATGTAGCTTAAGAATACATCTCGATCCCCGATCTGAACGAGGTCGCTGACAATAATCAAGGACATCGACATGGACCCTGCGGCCCCAATTCCGTACACTGCACGGGCCGCGATGAAGCTTTAGATGCTGGCAGCCAGATCACACCAAAGAGTTGTCAAACCGAACTAGGCAATTGAGATGAGGAGCATAGACTTTCTACCTACTGTGTCTGAGACGCGGGCGAAGAGTGGCTGGTGTGGAACGAAATGGAGCAAAGAGACCCGATCAGTGGATTAGGTTTAGTCTGGTTCACTCTATAAAGCAATATTATTGGCTGCTTGGTCTTGAGGTCTTGGCACTCATCTGCCACGTTTCATCTGGAGCTTTCGAGAATCTCGTCCATAGACAGATAGACAATAAGAGCTGATCTCACGACCCGAGCGCAAGAGGCGCACCTAATGGTAGACAATCCATCAGCTGGAAGGCTGCACTGCTTGCTGATGAGGAAGACAGTGCTCAGCTACTAGGCTGCTTGCAAAGCACTGGAGTACGATATGATGACTCAATGACTCGATACCATGAGAGTAGAATCGAAGCAGCCGATGAAGAAGTAGCTAAAGCAACACTACCCGTGCCACGCCCCACTTTTCTGGAACTCGCGGAACTCGCACCAGCTAAAGCTGGTGCTGGACAGCTGAACGGCCAGATCAGCGGAACGGCCATTTTTCATACGATTCGTACTAAAATTTCTCTTACTCAACCAATTTATAGTATTTTTGTTCAAAACAATGGAAGCACGTGTTCAAGAGGCCCTTGAATACCTAGACGAATTTCCAGACGCAAAACTAACTGCAGTAGCACGAGAATTCGGTGTTCCACGCGGCCGACTCCGACGTCGTCGCAAAGGTATTCCACCTAAAACTGGACATCAGGCAACAAATACCAAGCTATCAAGACCTGAAGAGAAAGCGCTTTGTCACTATATCGATCGTCTTGATCGTATTAATCTTGCAGTACATCCCGAGTTTGTTACAGACACTACAAATACAATCTTGCGCGAGCGGTATAGTCAAGCCAATGCTCCATTAGTTGGCCAGAAATAGACAACTCGGTTTCTACAACGCTATAGCTATCATAAGCGGCTCCAAAAGAAGGTCAACTCAGAGGGTAAAGTATCTGAGGATATCCAACGTGTAAAGCGTTACTTTGAAGCCCTTCTGGATATAATAAATGAGTTTGGAATACCACCAGAGGATATCTGGAATATAGACGAAACTGGCTTCCGAATTGGTGTGGGCAAGAACCAACTCATTGTCACTAAACGATATAGAGCTCACTATTTTAGTATACCTGAGAATAGAGAGTCTGCTACTGTAATTAAGGCGATTTCTGCAGGTGGTTCTTATATCCCTGCCTTCTTGATTCTATCTGGACAACTCTATATATCTCAGTGGTATTGAATCCCTGGACTAGACGCTGAGACAGCAATTCGGCCTACTCCTACTGGATATTCTAATGATGAGATTAGCCTTGAATGGATCCAGCACTTTGATAAGCATTCAGCTAAAACCTCTATTAGTAGACGAAGTCTACTAATAGTAGATAGACACGGCTCTCATCATACCAAGCAGTTTATCCAGTACTGTGATAATCATAGTATTATTCCCTTTGGATTACCTCCAAACCTGACTCATATACTCCAGCCACTTGATGTTGTAGTATTCCAGCCACTAAATCACTACCACACCAAGGCACTTGATATTATAGTCCGTGACAGTGTCATGAACGATGACAAGACGCCGACTCCCCGACGTCATGCCGACGACGGATCGACACCTCCGGTCCTCGGACGGACCTTTGGTTACGCACGGCGACCTTTGGAGGGACTGCACGAGACAACTGCCACCCATACGATCCGTATGGTTGACTGTGCAATCCTTTGGTCAGAGGCGACGGAGTGGAGCAAGGCAGAGGGACCTTTGGACGAAGCCAAGGACCTTTGGGGTCAGGAACTATGGAAGGGCAGACTCCGACCTTGCGACATGAAAGGTATAAGTATGCGCGGAGGTTACAGTCATCTATCAACTCTCCAAGCTTTGAGTCTTGTACGTCAATACTACGACATAGGGAATCTAGATTAGTTAGCTCTCTCTCGTCTTCTTCTTTGCCTTCCACCTCTAGAGCCCCCTAACAGACAGTCTGATTAATATCACAAAGCTAGAGTTTCTTTCCTGTATTAGAGAAGTACGATCTCAGGCCTTCAAAAAGAATACAATACTCTCTGTATTCTGGAAAACTGGGATCTAGCCACCTAATCCACAGCTGGTTTTTGAAGTACTTGAAGCTCGCCAAGCTGAGCGTACACCTACTCCACCTCTAGAAGCATCTCATTCATCGCTATTTACTACACCATTAACTCTCCGGCAAATCAATAGGGTTGCGAGCAATCTAGAGACAGTACTACAAGAAGATAAGGACCTAGATCCTGATTTTACCTATGATATAGGTCGTTTTATCAGAGGATCAGTTTCCTTAGTATCCGAGCTAGTACAGACCAAACGAGATCTAGGGAGAACAAAAGCAGCTGAAGAACTTGCAAAACAGCGCAGAGCATTAAAGAATAGTTCAATTAAGGCAGGAGGGGTATTAATAGTGGAGGAAAGGCGTGAAATGGTCCTGCAGAGAGACAAAGACCAGTTGATCAAGGCGAGAAAGCTAGTGGAGGCAGCTGGATCAAAGGCGCATAACCTACGCAAACATTGCTTTGAGGCAGCTGCAAAGAAAGCACGTAAATGGAGGACCTCTGGAAAGCTAGAGCGCGCAGAGGTATATGATTCCGAGCAGGGTAGACAGTTGTTGAAGCGATTTTAGTACGAATCGTATGAAAAATGGCCGTTCCGCTGATCTGGCCGTTCAGCTGTCCAGCACCAGCTTTAGCTGGTGCGAGTTCCGCGAGTTCCAGAAAAGTGGGGCGTGGCACGGGTACCACGAATATCAGCCAAAAGCGTGTTAGGGAGATGCTGATTAATTTCGGGTCGGAGAAATTATCGGAGAAAAGAGGGGATGTCCCTAGGCAGCTGATGATGCACCAACGACAGAAGGTTTTACATCGGCCTTTGAAGGTCTGCGGTCGGGTCGGTAGTGTGGTCTACCAGGCTCTAGGCCGGTTCCAGAGGTGAAGGATCCCACATTTGCCAGACTGTCGACGTCATCAGCTCGACTGTTTGACGAAGAGCTTCGTCACGGAAATCCGAGACCTGAAAGTGGCTGAGAAAACGAGAGTCGCGGGCTATTGAACGGGTTCGAAAGTTGCTGCGTGTGCCAAGTGACTGTGTCAGCAATGGCGTACCTATATTATAACCTCAAAAATTTCCACACAGCATCCCCATCATCCCCTGGAGGATCGATGGGCTGCCATGGGTGTATTAATCGCCGTTTGACCAGTAGATGTGTGAGCCCTGCCGTATCTCTTAAGATAGGGTAAAGCCAGGAAAGATGACCAATAATAGAGAGGATATACATCTCGGTGATAATACTGTATTTTCGAATTCGAACGAGCTTGGCTTATCCTCAGGTAACGAAAACGTGCCTTATCTTTTCCTATCGAGTCCAGATCAAGATCTTCCATGTGGGATAATGTATAATATTGTGGGTTGCAAGCTCTCTTGCGTCCGTTTTCACATCTCCTAGCAACTCGTCTGAATCTCACTCGACATCAGACACCATGGCTGAGAAAACCACGCAAGGTGTTCGCTCTGTCTCAATCAGCAGTGGGGTGGATGTCAAAATCTTCAATGATGGCGTTCAAAGCGTCACCGCAACCGGCGAGACTCACCGGATGAGCGCCAGTGTCGCCATCGACCCTGCAGCTGAGAAGAGACTTGTTTGGAAGTTCGACCTGCGGATTCTACCTACTCTGGCTGTAATGTATCTATTCAACTCCCTGGACAAGTCAAATCTGGGAAATGCAAAGACGGCTGGACTGGAGAAGGACCTGGGATTGCACGGGGATGACTATAATATGATATTGTCGATTTTCTTTGTACCATACGTTCTGACAGCGCCATTACTCGGCATTGCAGGGAAGAAGTATGGGCCATCGCGCGTTCTGCCATTGATGATGTTCTCCTTCGGATTCTTCACACTCATGGTCGTTACAGTTCACAACTTTGGTGGCTTATTTGCCATTCGCTGGTTCCTGGGTATGAGCGAAAGCGCTTTCTTTCCGTTGGTCATATACTATCAGACTACGGTAGGTCTCCCCCTACAACTCGGCCAACCCGATTGCACCCGCTTCATGACATTGGACCCTTTCCCCCCCTGAGTATATCGTCACGGTTTCTGACAAATCTGCAGTTCTACCGACGAGGCGAGCTTGCCAGGCGACTTGCACTGTTCTACGCCGCCTCTTCCATCGTGTCACGTGCCAGGCCAAGCCTTGGCGGCACCGCCCGTTATCTGACACTCGTTCATTTCTCTAGCTTATTTTAGAATCATATCAAAATTCAGACAGACTCAATAGACCCAGATAGCTCATAGGCAGCCCCTATAGGCAGCTATTTCGAGTCTTGAGTCTTCTGTCTACCTCTATTTCTCTTCCTTGTCCCTCTTCTTACTGATCCTCCCCTTCTCTCGACATCGTCCCCGATCCCATCAAGGTCCGAGGGACCTGATACATCGCATCGGCCTTTGGTGGGTTACTAAGCTATGGAGTCTTTCAGATAAAGAGCGGAAGCCTTGCAGATTGGCGTTACTTGTTTGTCATTGAGGGCGGGTGAGTTTATCAGCTACTCATTTGACTGCCCATAGACTAAATTCTGTGGCGTCTAGATGCTCCATGATCTTCTCTTTTTTCGCATTCTGGTATCTACCTTATGACCCACAAAGACCGAAATTTCTGAGTGAAGAGGAGAAGCAGTTGGCATTCTATCGAATCCAAGTTGACTCATCGGCTGTCGTTGGAGAAAAGTTCAACCTGAAGTCTGCCCTTGGCATATTGAAGCACCCGACAAGCTGGATTATTCTTGGTAAGCCCATAAAGCGATTGCAATCCAGACGACTGATTTCTTGGAGGTATCGAAGTCTGCTTGGGAGTACCTTTGCAATCCGTTTCCTTGTTTCTTCCGGTCATTACCAAGGCTCTGGGCTACCCGACCGTCATGACAAATCTCTACACGGTTGCTCCCAATGTCACGGGTGCTGTCATGCTGCTCGTCCTTGCATTCGCTTCCGATCTTACACGGCTAAGATTCCCATTCATCGCCTTAGGATTCGCCTTCACGTTCATTGGATTCGCGATATATGCAACACTGGATGTGAAAAACGATGTCCATGTTGCCTACTTTTCCTGCTTCATGATGACATGGGGCACCAGTGCGCCCAGCGTCATCTTGGATGTGTGGTACAACAATAACATCGCTGATGAGAATAAACGTATGATGCTTACAACTTTGGGAGTTCCCATGGCAAATTTGATGGGTGTAGTCAGTAAGTGGATTTGCCCTTCCTGTCCCTTCCTCTCCTTTACTAACAATTGAAGGTTCCAATATCTTCCAGAACAAGGATGCGCCAAAGTATCTCCCGGCATTGACAACTACAGCAATATTTGGTGGAGTCGGTTGCTGCCTTACCCTCATACTAGGCGCTTGGATGATTGCAGACAACAAGAGACGAGATAGACGAGATGGGAGGACGATCAAGGCGAAGGATATACCGTCGAAGCTTCTCCAAGCTGGGCCTTCAGCGCCAGAGTATCGTTGGTTCTACTAATTAGCTTCCAGCGGAGGTGCTTGAAACGGTGATCAGACACGAGCATACGTAAATAATGCCTCTCTAGGTGGGCACAGGAGCAAGTTTGCCTGCCCCTGCCGATCGATTGGTTCATTCCTGGTTGAAGTTATGAAACACCAGGCATTATGGGTTGGCCGAAACTGCAAGCGGCGCCCACGAGACAGTCTTTTGTCCGTATCCCTTCTTCCTTCTCCCTCCTACATTATCTCGCCTCCCGCGTCCTTTTATATCTAATAATAATAAGCTTACGGTATATCGCACGATAAATCGTACGAGAGATCGCACGAAAGATCGCGCGAACATCGTCCTATAACAGTTCCCAAGCAAAGTTATTGTTGCTACTTATCTCCGAGTTGGGGTAATAATAAAATGACCATGGAGCTGAGGGGCACTTCAATTGAACCACAATAACACAAGACAACATGAACTGGCTGGGGAATTGGATGATATATATATATCCATCCGCCTCGCAGTGATCCTCCGGTCGCAAAGTTATGGTGCTGCCGGAGATGCCTGTATATGTGACTCTGGTCTTTTTTAATAACTCGCGCGCACCCCTCTCGGAAAGGAGTAGACGCACGATCTCTCTGCCACCGTTCACGGAGACTGAATATGACACAGTGAACAGAGTCGAGAGAGTGGGGAATATAAATATCTGGTTCTTCAGCACAACTCCTGTGCTCTCTTGCTTCAAGTTCGCCCCCGGTCTTTGTTTACTTTCCTACCCCCACAGCTCAATATACCACCGTCGCGTCGACGCTACTAGGAAGCAGTTTCTATCATTACAGTACTAGTTAGATTCCTTGTCAGAGGTAACCCAAGCTAAGATGCTGACAAGGACTGATATCCAAGATTTCCTCGATGATCCAGGGACCTTGGCCCAAGTGGATGGGCTTCGGGGAATGGCGGAGCGGGGCGAATCACATGTGGCTGTGGCCTGTTGACCCCATCACGCGCACCCGACACAGACAGCGGACAGCGAATGCGCGAGTCGCGCCGTTCCAAGGCCAGGCTTGCGCGACCCGCTACCTTATTAGTTGCACGGATGACCATATCATAGCAAACACGTACCCATTGCCCTCATCGGTGTAAAATAAATTAATCGATGCCTCCAGCTACCGGTGCCGGTGTCACGACAACTGCCATGTGTAGTGCAGGCAATGGCTCCTTCTAGTCGACTGCACCCCAAACGATGGGATTTGACTACCCGTCTCGGCTTCCCAACGCCCAGTTGAGAAGCGTGGGGGCCTGTAGCTGCTGCCTCTTGGATTGCTCGATTAACGACGCGGTGCGACAGTAACATGACCTGTGGCTGACTTGTGGGCCTTGACGATAATGGACAGTGCTGGATTGTCCCAGAAATCCGCGGCGGCCCCGACCATGGCCAGCGGCAACAACCCCCCCACCTCCGCTCGAAAACGCGGCAGTCGCAATAGACTGCAGAAGCGGAATCGAGACCGCCACCGCCTACCCTCATCCCAGATCCCGTCGAGACTTCAGCTTGGAGACGATGCTCAGGACGACGTCAGTGCCCCCGATCAAACAGGGGGACCAGCCGCCCACTATATGCACCAGTCTGTCTTTTCGATGATTGCCGCTGCTGGCTCTCGCACCAACTTCACCACCCGTTTTGATGACTCGAGTGAAAGTGAAGATGATGACCAAGCAACAAAGACGAGAGACGCCAGAGATACGAAAGACGCACGCCAGTCACCGCTATTGACTCGGCAGCAACAAGACACATCCAGCAGCAGCAGCGGTTCATCGGGCGACAAAGCCAAGAAACCAGCATCAGCCCCTTCTCCTCCTCACTCTTTCTCAAGCCCATCTGTTGTCGTGTCGGCCAAGACAGGGCAAAACCAAGGCGAGGAGCGTGAGCAGCCGGACTTGTCTCCTTCCAGAGACTCCACAGGTAAAAGCTCGCACAGTAATCCTCGAGATGCACCTGTCATGAGCCGGCTGATCACTGCCGAAGCCGAATTCCAGGCTGCCAACGAAGATGTGGCGCCCCAGTCTGCCGAGTCGCTGCACTCGGCGAGAAATCGCGGGGACTCATCCCCAGCGACGCTCCTGGCTACTCGCTTGATGGAAATTTTTGCCTTCGAGAAGCCCGAGACGGTGATAGCTGAGTATCCGTGCTGGCTGTTGAAGAGCGTACTGCTCCAAGGCTACCTCTATCTTACTCCATATCACATCTGCTTCTACGCCTACCTGCCCAAACGCTCAAGCACGATCTCCAGAAATGGCTACTTATCCAAGCGCGGCAAGTCAAACGCGCGGTACAACAGATGCTGGTTTGTGCTGAAGGGCGATGTGCTTTCATACTACTCCCACCCTGCCCAGCAGTACTTCCCGCAGAATAGCATTGACCTGAGGTATGGAATATCGGCCAATTTATCAGCTGACAAAGATAAACGAAAAGATTGCACCGAATTTTCCGTCACAACCGATCACCGCACCTACTATTTCCGAGCAGACACACCTGCAAGTGCCGATGAGTGGGTCAAGAGTCTCCAAAGAACTATATTCAGATCGCATAACGACGGTGACAGTGTCAAGATCTCGCTTCCTATCGACAACGTCATCGACATCGATGAGAGCCCCGTAGTTGAATTCGCAGAGACGATCAAGATCAGAGTGATTGAGAATGACGAATCCTATGCCATCGACGAGTACTTTTTCTCCTTCTTCAGTTCTGGTGAAGATGTCCTGGAAGTCCTGAACACTGTGGTGGGGTCTAACAATGTAGCTAAAGCAAATCGGGAACTCATTGTGGCTAGCAAGGTAGAAGAACTTGAGCCGTCGGGTCAGAGAGCGCGATCTACTACTCAGCGCCACTCTATGGGTCCTGGTCCGCGACGCCGATCTGTCACCCCTCTCAGAGAAGGCGTACGCGCTACCTTGACTCCTTTTGCCTTGGACAGCGCAGGAAAGATGTCGCCGAGAATGAGTGGTGAATTTGTACGGCAGTCTCAGAGCCCATCACGCGACAGTGGAGAGTTTGGACAGCATGAGTATGGACGAGCAAGCTTTGATCGAGGTCGCCGTAGTGGTACCACCTGCAGGCTCGATGTGGCAACAACGGAACGATCAAGACCGCGCTCCCCCTTGCTTGGGAGAGTTGATTCCCCGCCAGAATCCTTTACACAGTCGCTCGACAAGGAAACTGACTCCTCTGCCACGCCACTGTCTCCCAGAGTCGAAGCCCAGATGTCAGCAAGTCAGATCCTCACCAGGAGCGACGTGTTCCACACCCCTCGGGGACCCCCAATGGACGCTCTGCCATCCATATCGACAGAGCCAACACGGTCCTCCGACATCGAAACCATCCACTCGAACTCGCCCCAGCAAGAGACGGCGCCCATACCAATGAAGGGCGTCGGCGAAGTCGCTCGCGATAAGCGACTTGCTGTTCAACATGAGGAGTCTGAGAAGCCCCTGACCCGGAACACTTCGTCGCCCACTCTCCAAGATCTCGTCAAGGCGGGCTCTTACCCCCTTCAACGTGCTGCTGGCTTCGCTGGCTATCTGAAGAACAAGTCCGGACGGATGGGCAAGCTACTTGCTACTGAGTCTATGTCTTATCTGGAAAAGGTCTCTGGCATGTGGGCTGGTAATCGGAGGCACTACGGCGAAGACGAAGCCGTACTTCCCGACGACAGAGATGTCGACCCTGAAGACGATGAAGCCAATGTTGCACACGGTGATCGCTTCCGCGCCCACTTTGCCCTTGCACCTACCGAAAAGCTACAGGCGACCTACTTCGGCTTCCTGCACCGTGTCCTTCCTTTGTACGGCAAGATCTACATTAGTAATCGAAGTTTCTGCTTCCGCAGCCTGTTGCCTGGGACCAAGACGAAGCTCGTGCTACCTCTCAAAGATGTAGAGAATGTCGACAAAGAGAAAGGCTTCAGGTTTGGCTATCAAGGCTTAGTTCTTGTCATTCGTGGCCATGAAGAGCTCTTTTTTGAGTTTAGCACGGCCGAGCACAGAGACGACTGTGCCATCACATTGCTCCAAATCTTGGAGTCAATCAGGTACATGGAAGACTCGGGTGGATCTGCCCCTCAGGACGATGATAGCGCAGCCATTGCAAGACATGAGCACAGACAACTGCAGGAGGCCAGGCAGAGATATGCCGCGTTTGATCCCGATCTCTCCTTGCCAGATACCGACCGCGCCATATTCCACCACGATGATGCTAGCGCAGTACGTTTCGATGATCCCAAAGTATCCATTATCAGCTTCAAACCGCCTACGCCGCTGCGCATAACTTGTCTGACCATCGGATCACGCGGCGATGTCCAACCATACATTGCTTTATGCAAGGCGCTCAAACTTGAAGGACACAAGCCGATAATAGCTACACATCGTGAATTTCAACCCTGGATTGAGAAGCATGGCATTGAATTCAAACCTGTCGGAGGTAATCCGGCCGAGCTCATGAGGCTATGCGTGGAAAACGGCATGTTCACGTACAACTTCTTGCGTGAAGCGTCCTCCAAGTTTCGCGGCTGGATCGACGAGCTGTTGGTGTCGGCATGGGAGGCCTGCCAGCACTCGGACCTGCTCATCGAGTCACCCAGCGCCATGGCCGGTATTCACATCGCAGAGGCTCTTCAAATACCCTACTTCCGTGCTTTTGGCATGCCTTGGACCAGGACCCGAGCCTATCCGCATGCATTTGCTGTTCCAGATCACAAAATTGGTGGAGCGTACAACTATTATTCCTATGTTATGTTTGATAACATTTTTTGGAAAGGGGTTTCAGGACAGGTCAATCGGTGGCGCAAGAAGGACCTTGGATTGCGCAGCACCGGCCTGGACAAGATGCAGCCCAACAAGGTGCCATTCTTGTACAACTTCTCGCCTTCCGTGGTTGTGCCTCCCCTCGACTACTCCGACTGGGTCAGAGTAACGGGTTACTGGTTCCTCGACGAGGGTAGCGGCGACTGGACGCCTCCTAAGGAGCTGACTGATTTCATTGCGAAAGCCCGTGCTGACAAGAAGAAGTTGGTTTACATTGGCTTTGGGTCCATCGTCGTTGCCAATCCGGCCAGCTTGACCAAAACAGTTGTTGAATCAGTCTTGAAAGCCGATGTTCGTTGCATCTTATCCAAAGGCTGGAGCGACAGACTGGGAGACCCGAATGCTGCCAAAGTTGAGGTGCCTCTGCCACCCGAGATTTATCAAATACAGTCCGCTCCTCACGATTGGCTCTTCACCCAAATTGACGCTGCAGTTCACCATGGTGGAGCAGGTACTACTGGTGCGAGTCTGCGCGCCGGACTTCCCACAGTCGTGCGCCCTTTCTTTGGCGACCAATTCTTTTGGGCCAGCCGCATCGAAGACCTCGGAGTCGGGATATGCCTCAAGAAAGTCAATGTCAGTCTTCTCGCGCGCGCATTATGGGAAGCTGTGCACAGCGAAAGGATGATCGTCAAAGCGCGTCTACTGGGCGAACAGATACGCAAGGTGTGTAGTAATCTGAACACTGAACTGTCCCACTTATATCATTCATACCTTCGTGGAACTGACTTGAATCCAGGAAAACGGCGTTGATGCAGCCATCCAATGCATCTATCGTGACCTTGATTACGCCCAGTCTCTTATCAAGGCCAAAGCTGTCGCACTACAGGGAGCAGCGCAAGTCGAGCCAGAAGACGATTTGGATATTGAAGAAAACTGGACCTTCATCGGTGACGAGAGTGATCCTCAGCTCCAGCGTAAGATGCAGGAATTAGAACTAGCATCCCTCGGGCGTGCTCCTCGTGTGAGCTTCGATGGGTTGAGAACGAACTATGCAGGGCGTTGATTAATAATTAAACCTGACAAGAGAGAGAGAGAACAACAGACAGGAATGTGTGGAAGTGACTTCACGTGGCCGGCTGCGTTTGATACAGATTTGTAGATTTCAGCAAGGTGTTGATGAGGCGCCCAGTGCTAAGCAGAAGTATGTACTACTACTGTAAATAGTACATACAACCAGTGGTATTTTTTGAATTAAGAGCACGGTAGGCGACAAAACATTGATCGCAGTTCGTTCGTGTACTGCTCATATAGCAGGCGGGTGCTACTAACTAAGTGCTAATACTACGAGTCGTCGTGCCTCTCCTAGCAGTACCAACTAACCACCAACATTACACTTGCCTCACAACAACAAGGTAACTACACTGACTACTAGGTACAACTGGTACTACTTACAGAATACCAGATAGGTTTAACTACCTGCCAAGAGAAACCCCAGAGAAACGAGCCTGCATCCACAGCTTCGCCCTAACTTAATACGGTAAAATTATTAGGGTTACGCTTTCACGCTAACCAAATATGCGCAACAGGTCTCAATCGATACTACGGTGTGGTACTGATTGACAGACACGATCTTGTCGAAGCACTTACATGAAGATTTAACTAAGAGAAGGGTAAATTGCTGTTGGTAGGGACAAGTATGTAGTGTTAGTTTTGTTGCGCCAGTCGCGGGTCAAAGCTGGGTAAGAGCCCCCTCCAGCAAGTTTACTAGTATTTTATTCCCTGGTTGCAAGAGAATCTCTATAGTACTTAGTTGGTCGAAGACAAAATAAACATGATTCTCACGTGACCAGGAACTCTATTTCGATTGATACACCCCCGACGTCTGCCTTGATATCAAATGATCATTTCTTCATATCATCACTCGCTCATCAGATCAACGCCCAGATTGACCCTCGATTCGATATCCCATATCGACGAATCGACTGCCGAATAGAATGTCACTAATCGAACAACACTCATTCTTTGTCAGCCAGCCAGATCAATTTTTACTCCTTTTTGCTGCACTATTCTTCTACACCCGATTGGGAAATTAATTTGCTTGTACAAATTCATTGTCACTGTCGTTGGTCTGCCATGACAAGATCCTAATGTGATAGAGGGCGACGAGGTATCCAGCTAAAATGGATACAGACTATGTTTGTGAGAGAGTGCAGATGGACACAGGTTCAACTAAAAAGTACACCAACAACAGACAAAATGATGCTTGCTGTAGCGATCCTTCACGAAGGATCGAGCAAAGAAGGAAGACAGACTAGCAACCATAATCCTGCTATTCTGCAAGATCATTCATTGTAGGCATGCTGCCAAGACGAAAACGTAGTAAAATACTTGAAACGCCACTTGAGTTAACCAAACGATCTTTTTTGAATCCTGTGTCTCATATGATCATAATGAATGCTTGTTGTTGGAATATGGCTCAACAGAGCCTATTCTTGGAACAACCAGTAATCTTCGCTGCAAATACTTAAGTTGATATCAGCAAAAGGATCTTAACAATGCGCATAAGATTGGCCGCCTTTCTGCTGTTCCAACACTTGTGTTTGCCGCCTCAAAATCCTCACCCAGACGCCAAGGTTCTGTTCATGATGCCATGATACCTTCAGTCTTGGCTTTTTATGAGCCTGCATCACCCTGGGCCTGTGAAATGGTCGAGTCGCCATTGCCTAGTCAACTACCTTCTGAGCATCTGCATTGGCCAGGCCAGTGATGTCGTCCACGGGAGCGTTTGATGACCACACCATACCTTACTTAGGCTTGTGAAATGACCGGTGCACCCTCGCCATTGCACTAGCAGAGCTGAGCTGAATATCAGCTATGATATATATACAATGCCTCGCCATCTCTAAGCTGCATACAATGATTTCTCTCGGATATGATGACTGGATTCATCAATCCTCGACACTCTTACAAAAATTTGACATTTACTGACAATGATAGGTGGCCGACCTCCAATCAATAACGGCTATGCCGAGCCAGAACGATCATCGCAATTCCATCTTTATAGCTACTGTTGAACGAATGAAACGTCCGAAACCGCAGTGCTATGATTGACTGAACTCTTGATTATCTATCTAGAGCAGGATTCCTGCTCGATATATATACACCAACGCTCGTGGATCTCGTCGATGCGATATCGGCGGAAAACTCTGCTAGTCGTATGGTGGTTGTCCCACTGTGACCGCCATCGTCTCACTACGAGCGACGGTGATATCGCTATAGACGGGCCGCACCGGGTCACGTGCTGAGTGGTCTTGGCATGTGCGTTCAACAGCTACATAAGACCGCTCGAGGTCACCCTTCCATCTGAAAATCAGAGCATTCATTCACTTTGAATTGACCCGTTTCCTATTTAGATTAGCCCCCACGTCGCGATTCCAACATTACTATCCCCCCTTGAATAATCTGCCCCCCCAGGGTATTGACTCAGATCTGGCTTCCACCAATCAAGTAGCCATTTACATTAACGAAGCTCCTTTATTGGTCCAATTTTTGTTTAACCCTGATCATGTTCCCTGGTCGTACCCTGGTCATCTACCCTGGGAGGGCAGATTATTCAAGGGGAGGGATAGTTTGTGGTACTACGTGTAGATCGAAGGCTCCTTGGCGTTACCGGAATCCCGGGGCAGGTTGAGACTGGAAAATAAATCCGTAGCGCGGGATATTAAGGTTCCAAAGCACATTTGACGTGTGCCACAGAGTGGCGGTGAGGGAGGCTGGGCGTTAGAATCTCCCGGTACAGGGGTTTCAGAACCCTGGGGCAGTTAAGTAATAAGCCAGTCAGGTGCAAAAGGGAACCTGCAGGAGCTGTGGAGATAATACCCGGGTTGCAATATCCGATTCATGGCACCAGTGAAGAACGGGCAGGTGCGGGTGGGCCTTAAGTTACAGCCATTGCGGTTCTTTTCCGCGTCAAGTATCGACTTCCGACTGTAGCGAGCATGGCATGTGGACACCCGTAATAGCGCCCACCCCCACAGTGGCCTTCGGTACTTTACCGTAACTTACTTCTTTTCAGCGGCAATGGGCAACACAGGAAATGCCTCCTGGGTGACTGCCGCTGGCCCTGAGAGCGTGCGGCGTGTTGCTTCCAACGTTTTATCCCCCAATCAACCCATTCCGCTTTGTGTGAGCGGAATATCAAGGGACCGCGCGAATTCTGCAACTGCCTAGGAGTTGGCGTGCCCCCAGCTCTGATCGAAAGATATTTGCTCGGGTATTTTTTGACTAGGCTTGTCGGAGTCTAATAAGCCTGGGTTTCCATTCTCGTAGTTCTTGAGAGCAGACAAATCTTCGGAAAACAGACCCGAAGGGTTGCTATCCGATGTGGAATTTGAAGTCTTATACATCATCACTTACAGCTTCTTCCCATCCATGCTTTTCTTCATCTGTAATTGGGTCCATCGTGTGAACATCTGTACAAGATGTCGACCGTGGCCAACGACCTTCCCTCACCGCTTCAGTCAGCACCTCAGCCTCTTCCCCCGGGACGAACTACTTCGATTCCTATTTCTCGGTCCGCAGGAAGTGCCTACGATAGACCGGAGCGAGCCCGAACTAGTCATGCGTGTGAGCCCTGTGAGTCCCGTGCCACTTCGTTTGTTACGCGTTGTTTGTTCTGACTAGAGCGCCGAGGCCGCGAACGGAAAACAAAGTGTGATGGTGAGCGACCAGCGTGCCGTCGATGTTTGCACACGGGGACCCTCTGTCGCTATGGCTACGGGAAAGGTTGGAGGAAGCGCAAGTCGGTCATTTCCATTCCTGTGTTCGCCGAATTGTTGTGATGCTAAGCGATATTGAGATCACAGGCACTGGCTGATTGGTGTGAATAGGACTGCTGAAGATTTGACCGCCACGCAGAGACGCCTTGCCCGCTACGAGGCGCTACTCAATGAAATCATGCCACATGTTCCGCCAAACGTAAAGGCGATGATCGAAGAAGCTAAGGAACAGGTAATTGCATCCCGAATGCGTCAATTACTGCTGACGTTTGCTTCAGGATAATGCTACGTCAACCTCGGGAGGCTCCGAAACTACCGAGGACAACAGTTTAAGTCGACCGTTGGGCTCTCTTGACGGCAACAGAAGTCCGCCGACATCCAACCCCCGAGCATCACTCCCATACCCCCCTGCACAACAGGTGCCTACCACCAGCGCTTACCCCGTCCCATCAGGCCAGTATGCCCCACCTTTAGTACGACCTTTCGAGTCTATGTCCCCCGTGTCTACAAATGCGTCTATGCCATCTCGATCCAATATCCAACCACGCTCCTCGCCTGAGGCAACAAATGCTATTCGATTGCCGTCCATCACTGCTGGTGGTCAATTGATTGAGCCATCGCTTATTGCGAAGGGTAGTCTATCATCTGCTCATCCATCAGAGCGCCAGTTGTCGAGCCATGACCGCGGGACAGGTGGAAGTGGGTCTCCGAACTCAAGTCCTGCATCACCCAGTCAGTGTCCTTGAACACACTTCGTAGACCGTACATTGATCCCTTACACAGAAGTCCAAAAGCAACGCTCTGGCGCAGGTTGATACTGATTAGCATCGGTGCTATCTATCCCATTCGTGGGGCATATAGCTAAACAGGTATCACCAAGGATCACGACACCGGCATAGCAGTGTGATAGCCACTGTTTCAGAATGAACATCATGGAATATCCACCCATACGAGATTCTATGCTTGAACTGCACTCCGTTTCGAAGATCGGCCGGGTATTAGAATGCCGGCTGGTCAAGCCAGGAGGCGCACAGGACAGGCGCACTCGAGTAAGCACACCAGTATGATGAAAGATTGGGCGCAGTCCACCTTCCTGGAAGATGGTCTGATGGTCTGGTGCCTGGCTCGAGGCACAGCCAGGGCCGATCGTGAGAAAAAGGACTCAGGAAAAATTCGGCGATTGTTGTCTTGATCCCGAATACTGCCGCAACCCGAATTTCACGAGCTCCCCTAGTATTGATGTGCATTTTCCAAATTGAGATTCAGGGCAGGGACTCTAGACCCTGCTCATTGGAGTATTGTACTTCTGTGGGACAAGCAAGGGGAGGGATAAGATCGATGAATGTGCGATGGTCGGCCAATCGCAAACCCAGGAACAACTCTTTTGTACATCATAGTTGTATTACCTCCTCTGACTCTGGTAGGGTAGGTTCTCAGCCTCGAGCTATCTCGTATTCCGGCCAATCTGCAAAACCACTACCTCGAGTTAAGCAAGCACTAATGGGTTCCACCTGTGCTCAATGTCATGGATCTGTGGAAAATACTTCCGGATGAAGTGTCCACCTCGGTCATCATTCCCACTTTGCAGCAGAAGAGAGCTGCCCAGATGTCGACCGGCCCGTATTCCCTACTGTTGGCTATAGAAATGCCCTTCCATGTCTGATGGATCAAAAGCTACGTCATGCTTTGTATCTCAGCTTTCCATGCGACTTCCGTGTTAGGAAGTTCATCAGGCCGTGAAGGGCAAAAAGGGGGACATGACATCAAGCAACAGGGTGTTCTGGTCCAAGCGCGGCGGGTTAGTTCACGGAGTTTTCTCGCGAATTCCCACTTCCTGGGTCTAAATTCCCGTTGGGTAGTGGTGGACGCCTTGGTTGTTAGTTAGTTGGTTGAGCTCCTCGGCAGGCTTGCACTTCTCCAGGTGGTTGCAAGGGAGGCCCCCAAAACATGCAGGCATGCCCTCGTATTTTTTGAGCGACCAGCTTAGCCCCGAAACGATTAGCCAATATTCGGGATTTGGGGCCACACTTCGCTGAGATGTTCTCAGAGTACTAGTACTGTACAACCCAGACGATCCGAAGATAATGCATCAGCTGCCCATTGGCTCAGGGTTAGCATCATATCATAACACGTGATTTGTTCACCTGATATGTTTTTGATGACATGGAAGATGTTGATCGTTGATCGCTGTCTCACCACCTCATTCTGTCCATCGCGTTTCGCTTCTTTTACCCCGGATGCCACTGGTAAACTCTCTGCATCAACTTCTAGCTAGTCCAAGCAGGCCATTGATCAAATTTGAGTGCTCGAAAGCTTTGCAAAGATCGAGAAGCCAAGACGAGTTAATGAGTGGTTAATTAATATGTTGATCAAAATGGCCACCATACAACCCATATGAAATGAAATTGGTATAGGCACTGCCCGTCTGTCACCACTCATAGGCTACCCCCTTCATTAATGGCATTGACCCCACTAAGCTTCGATTCATGTAAGGTCCTTGGGATAGGGCTTTCTTCATATTCTCTCATATTGCTAGATTGACTATATCTCCACAGTTGATTGTCCTTATGTCTCGCATGAATCCAGACAGTGTTGGTTACAACATGGAAGAACAGTACAATCACCAAAGATTCTAGTGGCGTGCAGATTCTCTCCATGAAGAGAAGATTACGCAATATTGTTAGCAAGAACACTGGTAGTTTTTGGTCATGGCTCAAGAAGAAGCATTGGGATGCCTTCTATGTTGGGAATGCCTACCATTGCACCTGGGAAGTGGTAACCTAGCTTGGAGGGGGGCCCCTCTTAGTCTTCTACAACACGAAGGCTGGCACCGTTCACACATTAGCAGACTCCACCATCTTTAGAAAAGGCACCATCAAAGACAAGAACGCCTGTTTATACAAGGTTACCTGTCCCTTGTTTCCTATGTGCTCTCAAGTAGTGGGAGCGACTGCAGTACAAAATACCTATGAGTAAGGTTTAACGACAGCTCACAGTAAGATTTGTCATTCCTCTGACTCTGCTGTTTGGTCCTATACTCTGACACTACAAGGTCTAGGTTGTGACCTAGATCTGGTTCAATACACCTCCCTCTATTACTGTGTTCAACACACTATTACTTTTGACTCTGAGAATCAATATGTTGTGCGTGTAGTCACATGACAGACACATATTGGCACGTCTAAGTCTTGGCTAGGATTGCTAATTTCCCCTGGTTTTTGCGAGCTCAGGTTGAAGTCCTCCTGCCTTACATTTCCTGCGTTGTACACAATGACCTAATCTCAATCTTGTTAATGCTGGGAGGCAAGTTCTTGCATGACCCCCACATTACAATAGTGTTGAATGTATCGGATAGCTTCCCAATTGTGAAATGTCAACCCCTTTGCTGACACTTGTACTTGCATAACAATCCATGTTGGCCTGGTTGGAGCATATTTGTAGTAGGGATCTACTGTAATCCCTGTAAATCAGCTTTAGAGTACTCTGCCAACAACTGCTTAATTAGATGACGCAATAACGGCGCGCACTCCCAAACCAGATTTTAATAAGTCGGGCACCCACTAAATTGCGCACCCACTAATTTGCGCACTCCAAACTCCCCACCCAAGACCCTCTACATCCCTCTATATACACTTCTCACAACTTTGATTGCTTGCTTGGGGCCTTCGGGTCGTCTAGTACATGAAATTCAAGCAGTAATGGATCTATTCCCACTTTTAGGGCCTCCTCTGTAGCTAATCTCGCCTCTTTAGCTGCGTCTTTCTTCGCGAACTCGTCTTTACGCTGCTCTAGGGTCTCTTGTGCCCTAATAATATCTTGAATAGATACAAACGTCTTGTTTGCATCAAATTCAACCCTCTGTTGACGCTTCCTCTGCAGGGTCTGTAGCTGTGTAGCTTATGAGGTAATAGTACACCTCTGAATAACACTATTAAACTCTGTAATCTCAAGGGTCTTGCGGGCCTTGTAAAATAGGGTACAAACTATACATGATAGTAGCTCAGTATCAAGGTACGACTCGTATGATGAGGAATTGCCCCACCTGCTTGAACAGGATGAATTTGGGGAGAATTGATCAGTACGAGTGCAGACAAATAGATGAATCTGTGTATTGCTATGAAATGAGAGGCGCCTAGCGCCGTATATCTACCGTGAGATCGATACGGGGCCACAGGAGCGAAACGAGTGTGAGACGACTGCGATACATCGGTTGCATCACTGACCCGATCGGGTCTAGTGTCAAATGAGTGATGATTCCCTCTGACATATAGCTTATGAGGTAATAGTACACCTCTGAATAACACTATTAAACTCTGTAATCTCAAGGGTCTTGCGGGCCTTGTAAAATAGGGTACAAACTGTACATGATAGTAGCTCTGTACTACTAATTGCTGAGATCTGAGATTGTAATTCGCGATGATTCTGTAGGGTCTTGATTGTATAACCATTAGATTGTTGTGGAGGGGTCCGAGGGGGCGCTGATATTAGGTCATTCCTAGTAACTTAAGAGGACCACAATACCTGTCAGAAACGTAGGCTCTCGTCGGCGGAGAGGTGGAGGGGATGATATTTAATGGTATTCAGCTATGAACCTATGTCCTTTGGACAACGATTCTACACTTGAGGAGGGTAGGATCGTTGTGAATATCTCAGTACGATTTGTACTGTCCTGATCACGCTAAGGGCCAATGCTTGGCATCCCTTGTCACGTGACTATGGGC
>QQXO01000194.1:0-44302 GCA_003709845.1 Chaetothyriales sp. CBS 134916 | reverse complement strand
CAATCTTTCGCGAGGTGACCAGTGAGGCGGCATTTAAGGCAACGGCCTTCTCGGATACAGCGCTCACGCTCCTCGTCAGTCAGTTTCCTAGGGAAAGAAGTCAATTTGGTTGCTTGGAGCTGGGTCTCAGTCTTGGGTTCTGGGTCAGTCTTGGGATAGGTAGTACAATGATTTCCTGGGGATCTAGGACAGGGAAGGGTTCCTGGGGGCTTAGGATCTTGAGTCTTGCGAGCTTGCTTCGAGTACCAGAAGTCGTCAGCGGCAACAGCTAGAGGCTTAACTACTCTGAAATCGTTCTTGTCGATGTTTCCCATAGCAGTTTCGCCGAAGCTGTTGCGGAGACAAGGGACTAGACCTTCTATGAAGTCTAGGCCCTTACAGGATACATCGATATCAAGTTGGTTATGAAGCAGTTCGAATTCACCTGTATACTCACGAGCTGAAGCAGTCTGGCAGAGGTTTCGTAGTTGCTGGTGACGAAAGGTCTCTATAGAGCCTTTACTAAGGTACTTATTGTTTATATAGTCAAGGAATTCTTGTTTTATGGTGATCTCTCCCTTCTCTATTGTCTTAGAGATTATGCTATAATAGCGGGAACCTATATAGACCTAGAGTAGGTTTACCTTAGCTTAGTTAGAGGTATAGGTACTTAGGGCTACAGTAATTCAGGTATTATAGTCTCTTATATAGTAATTATAGTCGCCTATAGTGCTATCCTATGGTATGATAGTAGGAAGATTTTTAGTTAATTCCTTAGGTACAGAAGTACTACAAGATTCTTAGGCAATCTAGATAAGGGTCATGAGTATATCTTAGGTCAGGAATACTCTATTACTAGTCTGGTTTATAGAGGTCTAGGTTATGGTCAGGGTTTCTGAGTTTTAGCTCTAGGATTTATCTCCTACCCCGCTGTCTAGAGTAAGTGTAGGGAATCCACCAGAGAGGTATAGGACTAAGGTTACTGGGTCTGGGTTCTAGGGTGTTACTCACTGCAGCGAGTATCTAGGGCCTTACTTAGAATCTATTATATAGATAATTCTTAATAAGTAGTTCTAGAAGGTTCTGGAAGTTCTGAGTAGTCTTGGTAGTTCTGGGAAATTCTAGGAAGTTCTGGATAGTCTTGGTGGTTCTGGAAAGTTCTGAGTGGTCTTAGTGGGTTCTAGGAAGTTCTAGGAAGTTCTGAATAGTCTTGGTAGTTCTAGGAAGTTCTAGGTTGGTTTATGGGATCTTGGCGGTCTTAGTAGTCTAGAAAGTTTTTAGGAGAATAATAATTCTAAGGAGGGGGTCTGGATTAAGGAATATTGGTATTAAGGTTATCTGAGGAGATCCCTGCCAGGTCTCGCTTATTGGTAGAGGTTTAGACTGTGGTGTGGCGGAGGCAAGTAACAAGAGGAGCAGGGAATTAGTATGATTAATGAATTGAACTAAACCTGAAGGAAGGTAAGTCTATGAAGGGTAGAGGCCAGGTAGATATAGATATGATGTATCTAGAGCTAGTCCCGAAGGGGTGTAGCTAATTCGCAGTGTTACCCCTAAGTACAATCGGGATTGTAGATGTCCCTCTCTCTCTGCCTGACCCTTGGTCCCCGTAACAGGCTTAGAGGCCTCCAGCCTCCTAACAAAAGGCTGTCTTAAAGGTAGCCTTAAAAGCAGGGAAGAAGTTATCCTTAGTAATATATATAATATTGGCCTAGGTAAGGAATAAGATTTAGCTACTATATACCTTCTTTAATAGACCAAAAACACCAATATTAAGTAGCTAGATTAGATATAAGGAGTGGCTTAGTAAACAGAGTGATATAATCCTGCTAGCCTTGTAGTATTTATCAAATTCTGTATTAATATAGGTTTTATACTTATTAAGTATAAGTATCTAATATTAACCCTTTTGATAAGCCTTTATCTACTAATCAAAGTACTGAAGCTATTCAAGGCCTATCTCATGATTAGTCTAGCTATTTAGAGTTATTTTGATAACCTAGGTACTTAGAATATAGCTATTAGAGTACTAGGTAGTAAGGTAGAAACAGCCTATAATATAGAGGAAAGGTAGCACTATATAGCTATCTACTATAATAGCATAAATTACTATAGCCTATTCTTAGTTACTAGGCTAGATAGCCTTTGGCTAGTTAATCTAATCCAAGTATATAACCACTATCCTAGTATAGATTATACCTATTATAAAGCCTATCTTGTCAAAGTTATAGAAATCACTGTCCTAGATCCTGTATTTTATATATATATTAGTAACTAGATAGAACTATATATTTAATATATCAGGATCTTCTTGTAAGGCCCTCTAGTAGTTATATAGGCGAGAAAAATATATATAGAGCTCTAGTTATTATATAATGAAGTAATTAGTCTAGCACTTCCCGATATATCGCGTATCCCGCTTAACTAGTAGGAGATTTACTATATCTTCTATATTGGCTTTCTAAGGCGAAAACCCTCTTGAATCTAGTTATAGTATATAATAAATAATTATATTCTCTTTGTCTCTTATCAAATTCGATTAACTACTCTGGGTATTAGCCTTTGAAGGTTTTCTAGTTATTCTATCTTATAAGGTTGTTTGTGGGATATTAAACTGCTTTACGAGATATCGAATACTTAATTTTGGGGTTCTGCGCTTTGTATTCAATACAAGAATAATATAAGACTCAATATTAGGATCTGGCATGATTGTGGTGGAAGAAATCGCGTGTTGAAGTTAAGGTAGACGAAATTATGAAAAGTGGCCGACTAAGTGATGTGGCTGACTTAGTGATAAACTATGTTAGGGCTGACCTTCGCTGTGGTAATTAAGCAGTATTAGGCGAATGTTACGAATAGGCAGGCCCAGGTCCTTCATGGGGCTGCACTCAATGGGATAGCGCATCACAACTCGATCCTGTAGTTTTCGCCTGCTTCTGTAGAAACTCAAGTTTAGCTCGTACTACGGTATAATATAACCATGTAATAACTATCTCTTCGCCAACGTGGCTGCAAAAAGATGCGGCGCCGAGATCGATGCTAATCCCACTTAGGTTAGTGAAAATCGATCAACTGATCGACGGATGATTCTGCCCCGCCTCACCGCCAAAAAGTTCGAGACCAGAGCCGCAACAATTGGGCCTTCCTACACAAAAACACACTTGCGTCATGGCACACTGGAACATGGAACACTGTTGCTAAGCATAAAGGTAATACAACAAAACAAACTGCACAAAATGCCAAAAGCTTCGCACAAGAAGCGCCCCGGCGCTTCCTCATCCTCTCCTTACACTAAAACACCGTCTTCCTCGTCCACCTCCTCCCTTCCCGTCTCCAACGCCATCTTTCGCATGAACACGGATATTGGCCAACACGTGCTCAAGAACCCAGGTGTCGCGCAGGCCATCGTAGATAAAGCCGATCTCAAACAGTCCGACACAGTCCTCGAAGTCGGCCCTGGCTCCGGCAACTTGACTGTCAAAATCCTCGAAAAGGCAAACAAATGCATCGCCGTCGAACTCGATCCGCGCATGGCGGCTGAAGTGACGAAACGTGTACAGGGGACTCCCGCTGCCAAGAAACTAGATGTGGTGCTGGGCGACGTGATAAAGACAGAGCTGCCGTATTTCGATGTGTGCATCAGCAACACACCATACCAAATATCCAGTCCACTGACGTTTAAGCTGCTGGCAACGAACCCAGCGCCGCGGGTATGCATACTGATGTTCCAGCGAGAATTTGCGCTCCGGTTATTTGCCAAGCCAGGCGACAAGCTATATTCACGGCTGAGCGTAAATGCGCAGATGTGGGCCAAGATCGACCATATTATGAAGGTGGGCAAGAACAATTTCAAGCCGCCGCCTCAGGTGGAAAGCAGTGTGGTGAGGATGGTGCCGAAGAATCCGCGGCCGAAAATAAGCTATGACGAGTGGGACGGCTTGCTACGTGTGTGTTTTGTTAGGAAAAACAAGATGCTGCGGGCCAACTTTCTCGGCACGACGACTGTCATTGCGATGCTAGAGTCGAATTATCGGACATGGTGTGCTAAGAACGACATCCCGATAGATGAAGGCTCTTCGACTGCACAGCCAGGCGAGGAGGATGTGTCTATGGTGAACGGGAATGAGCCCGCTCAGCACGAGCAAGAACAAGAGGACGATGATTGGGACGGCTTCATGGACGTTGACAATGACGAAGACGATCTGCCCTCATTCTTCAAGGAGCATCAGCATCAGACAGCCTCGAAACTTGCAGGTGGCAGCGGCAGCAGCAGCAGCAGCAGCAAGAAGAAACGGGGCAAGGTGACTGAGTTAGTGCGTGAGAAAGTGCGGTCTGTGCTAGAGGACAAGACGAATCTGGCCGATAAGAGAGCCCGACTGTGCGAGGAGGGCGACTTTTTGAAACTGCTTTGGAATTTCCATGAACAGGGCATCCATTTTGCGCGATGAGAGAGACAAAAACCAAAGTTTGATTACTTGCAATGGTGTGTGGCACTTGCGGTGGTGAAGCATCTTGCTATCCGTGCGATTGCCGATTGGACTGGTCCCAACTCCAGACTTGTGAGAGAGCCTTTTTCGGCTCCCAGGGCCGATTATCGGCATTTTGATTCTAAAGGGGTCCTTGACAGCGGCCAGAATGGCACACACAGACCCTTTCTAGAACTTTGTTCGTTGGCTGCAGTAAGATGAACGAGAAAACCACCTTGATACAGGGACAGGGAAAGATGTACAGCTGGACCGGTGTCATGAAGAGCTTCAAGGACAAAGAGTGGTTAAGGCGCTATATTCTCGTTATGGTTTGGTATTAACTCCCCCACCAACCCCAAATCCATCGAGCCTAGTGTACACATTGCAGGAATGATAATGGTACACTTCTCTCTCAATCCTCATGCCGCAGTGCTGTCAGTCTGCCCGAATTGTCACATCACTTCGTGATTCATAATTTCCCCCAGCTGTTCCTTAAGGTCCGTCATCGCTTTGGTAAACTCGTATTTGAAAAATCGCCGCTCAATTCCTTCCTTTCGTATACAAGATTCTTTGGCTACCCTTTTACCAAAAAAATTCAAAGTTGCCAACAATGGAAGTGGACAAGAGTAAAAGCCCGAAAGGCACCAGGCCTGCTAGGTAACATTTTAACATTGTGCTTTTTGCTTTCCGTGCTGAATGTCGACTCTCGAGAGCTGTAACTCGTAGAAGAAATTTTCCGCACAAAAGAGCAAAAGCTGTCCGAATTAAAGATGAAAAATGAAAATGAAAGCTAAGTGCTTAGACGACAAAAAATCTAGGGATATCGCTTGGAGCTCGTAAAAGACATGGTCGAACACAAAGTAGAATCGTCAACTGTCTCTCCAAGACAAAGGAGATGCAAGTGTGCTCCGTTTGCTAGCGTGGGCCTTGTTTCGTAATATACTGGCTGAGCGGAACCAAAAGTCGATTTTGAGCTCAAGCCCCATACACGTGCATGCTGTAGTCGGGATTCTGTGGTTGAGAAGTGCTATTTGGTGGCCTGGAGTCGCTAGTATGCGGCGCCTGCCGCATGGCCCGTTCGCCATCGTCAAGATGCTTGCCCTTAGACTTAGATGAGCCGTGGCTACTGTCTGTAACGCTTCGTTTAGAGCGATGACTTGCAACTGACGGGGCCTTCTCAATCAGCCTATGATCTCGCTTGTCTGCGCTTGTTGACTTGTCCTTATTGCCGACTGAAATACTCACACCGCCAAGTTGCATGCTCAAAGGCCTCCCTTTATGGTCCGAGTAGTCTTGCGGGATCTCAACCTTGATGCCGTTAATCGAAATACTTGTGTGTTGTCCTCTGGTATGCGAACGATCACGGCCAGAGGAAGACTTTGACGAAGACTGGTGGGAGTGCTGGCTGAAGGTGCTTCCTGTCTCAGAGCGAGAAGACACGACGTGTTTGGAAGTCTTCATCTCTGCAATCTTTTCCGCCGTCAGCTGCTCAGCAGTGAGTCTCGACTTCCGCTGAATGTAGGCTTCTGCATCGGCTGCCTGTCGGTCATGGCTGGCAGACCTATCTGAAGAAGTGGTGTTGCGTCTTCGATGGGATGTGGATCCCTCCACGGGCGAAGGTACTCCTACCTGTGTTGTTGGGATCTGGTCGGAATAAGACATAGATTTGTGCCTCATATGTGGTCGACTCGCTGTGCCGCCAGCTTGTTCTACGGGTCTGTAGGCCGAAGGTGGTGCCCGACCTTCCCGGATGGGAGATGATTCCCGTCTAGAAGCCTTGGGGTTGGGGTGGTCGACAGCGCGTGAGTAGTGGTCATCAATATCGTTGGGGGCGTATGCCGCAGAATCCTTTGACCTTGATCGCCCCGTCGATTTTTGCTTAGGCCGCTCTGGTGGTGGCATAGCTTCTCGATCTACTCGCTGTTGATCCACGTTCCTGTGGGACGGATGAGACTTGACGGTCGGACGTGCCTGTCGGCTGGAAGTACTGTTGGTGGCTTTTGCTTCCTGGGGCTGAGAATGATGTATCACAGGGTGGTCGTAGATGTTGGAAAGTCGGTTAGTTTTGGAAGATCGATCTTTCTTCCCTGGCTGGGGCCTGAAGTGATCAGGTTGGCCCGGTTCGACAACATATTGGGGAGTAATTGGCGTTACAGGAGCGTAGGTGTAGACTATTTGCTCCTGAACATATGGCATCTGTGGCTGCGGCGTGATTGGGGTGCTGACGCCAGATGGTGGGTAAGTGGAAGTGACGGGGTAGAAGTTTGGGGTTGTCGTTGGCGCATAAATGACGGTCGGGCGACTCTCCCTCATCGATAACAGCCGACTCGGCTTCTTCGGCGCCTCCTGCTCGACTTTGCCCGACTTCTTGTTTGCCTTGGGTGAGGTCGGCGTCGGTGGCTGTATGAGTTTGGCCAACTCGTTGGCATCGGGGTGGTAACCAAATTCATCGCATACCCAGCAGACCGTAGGCGGATGCTTAAAACGCTCCCTCTTTGTAGAAGGCTGTACATGATGAGCGCCACTGGGTTTGTCATGGGAATCGGGCAATGCATTTGATTGAGACTGAGGGGTCATCGAGTAGGGCTGTCGCTTCCTTTCGGGAACGGAGGTATTGACCGTCAGATGGCGTGATTTCTTTCCATTTGTCGATGTACTGGCAACCGTACCAGCTTTACTCGAGTAGCCAGAGTCGCTTCCATCGCGTATGTACGTCAATTGACTTGGTCCTGCACCCCGTCCAGCCGTTGTGCGCTTAGCCGCCGCATTGGCGGTGGCTCGCGTTGAAGAAAGACTAGTCTGCGTGTCTTCGTCCCAGTCTTCAACACAGGCTGGACGAGGATACTTTGACTCAGTGCCTGGCATGAATCAAGACTTTGTATTTCGGATGGAAGAAACAAAGGGCAACCAGGAATGTGACTTGGGCCGACTAGGGCGGGGAGTGGGGATTGATGAGTAAAAGTTGTGCAGCCTAGGCCAGGCGCGAGCCGACACCTATCGATAAGCAGTAAGCTTGATGGCGTCGTGGCGAGAGTCTAGCAGGGCTGGCTGAGAGCCACGGCGGTAGTGGAACACTCTTGTCCACCGTGGTTGTTGGCGGGGGCTAACTTATTAGTGGCTGTCCAACCTGCGGGATACGCCGTTTAACGGCGTTGAAAATTGATACTCTTGTGTTTGTTTCAGTTCACCGCTCAAGGTACAAGAACATGTGCTGTGATTTGTGCTAGAGGCTCCTTGGACATCCGCATCTTGAGGCCCTCTGGGTAAATGTCACGCAAGGAGGCGGATGCACCCGGAGTGGGACTGGACGTGCAGCGGCCGAGGGCGATAATTTGGCAGGTGAAGGAGGAGCCGCAGCAGCGAGTGTCTCTTAGAATCGGTTAACCACAGCTACAGTACATCATGTACTTTGAGTAGAATTGACACCAATGAGAGAGTAAAAGGAGGAACACCTTCTGTGTCGGACGGGTGGAAAGCAGCCTTTGCTTATGACTCCAGCCGACTGAGGCGGGCTACTCATCGCGGGATCGACACGCCTCCCTCAATGCACCGGCAAGAAGCTATCACCATATGCAAGATGACGATGGTCACACTTCGCACCAGACGCAAGGACGTATCGCTCGAAAAATTGCACGCCAATGTGAAGTGACGCCTCGCGTCTGGGCGGTTTAGCTGCATGCCCCCAACCCGATAAAGCGGCCTGAATGGCCAGGGCTGCCCATGGGCTGCCCAATGCAATGTCTGCTACCGTCTGGCACCCTCCTCGGCCCAGCCAAACACCTGTGATGTGTGGCAGGAGCGCAATCACCCGTTCCTCTGACACCGGTCAGTAAACGAATGCTGGTTGCCAGGTGACTGGATGAGTGTACGAAGCGAGGGCGTTTGGCTGGTCCTCGTCTCTTCTGGCAGCACATGAACGTGGTAGGTGTGGGGAGAATGATGAGTGGATCTTCCCTACTGCCTGTACAAAGTACGTAGAAGCGGGAGGTTGCACAGCCTCTGAAGGCGGGACCAATCTCGGTGAACTATGGCGGCAACACAAGACTGTAGCCGAGTCTACTTGCTTGCTTGCCAGGCGGGGCAGCGCCCCCGGGTTGCTGCCAAGTCATGGGCAGCCATCTCGGTGTATAGTTGGAGCTGGAGAAGGCCAACTCGAGGCGGATGATACCAAAAGGTTGACAGTGAATCAGTCGAGAGAGACAGCTTCCGAACCTGAACAGCACCCGGGCGGAGGTAGCCTATTCTCATTGTAGAGTAGCCCGCCTTGAATACGAGCTCTGCTGCTTGATTTCTATGAAGGCTTCAGGCGCGCCACTCCGAAACAACCCGTCGACAATTGCACAATCATCCGCCCTAGCCTGCTGTTGCCCATATTTCAACAGTCTTTGCCTACATGCGCTCAACTGGAGTGAGACCAAGCAACGTCATTCCATTCCACAAGACCTGTCGAGCGGCTTCGTACAGGGCTAGGCGTGCCTTCTGCAGCTCCGGCTCACTGCCGACGACTTGTAAGTGATCGTAGCTCGAGCTGAGCGCGTGCGCCATCCTGAACAAGTATGTCAACACTGTGGCGGGTTCCCTGGTCTTCAAGGTGTTTGCGACGACGTCGGGCCACTGTGCAAGCGTCCTGACCAAGTTGACAGCGTGCGGTTCAGCTAGCAAGGACAAGTTTGCGCTGGGCAATGTACCAATATCAAGGCTTGCCTTTCGCTCGATGGAGCAGAGTCGTGCATGGGCATACTGCAGGTACGGCCCAGTGTCGCCCTCGAATGCGGTCATCTGATTCAGGTTGAATTCATAGCCATTTCGCACCTTTCCTGTGAGATCCTGGACCATAATTGCAGTAATGGCAAGCTTGTCTGCAACTGCTTCGGGATTCTCGAGCTGCTCGTACTTTTTCTCGTTCTTCCGCATCACGTCCCACATCACATCCCGCACTGATGCTATCACATCATCAAGGAATTTGACTGTGCCTTTCCGGGTGCTCATGCCCTTGACCATACCAAAGCTGATATGCTCACATCGGTCAGCCACCTCTTTGTGTCCGCTGATTTCTGTCGTCTTGAACAACTGGGCAACGTGTTCGTTCTGCTGGTCGGCAACGACGTAGATCATCTTGTCAAAATGATACTTGTCATATCGCTCAAGAATAGCGGCAAGGTCTCGGGTCAAGTATAGCGGCGTGCCATCCTTCCGGACAATGATAGCCTTGCTCAACTTTTTGACTCCCTGCTTAGCGAAATCAATCAGCAGGGCACCTTGATCTTCTTCAGCAATCTTCTTCGCTTTCAAGTCATTTGTGACCTGTTCAATCTTCTCGCGACTGACTTGAGATTCACCGGAATAGACATCGAAGTCAATGTTAAGCCGAGCATATGTCTTCTTGTACTTGTTGATACTCATGTCTCGAAATTGCTGCCACAGCGCCAGTGCATCTGGGTCGCCATCTTCCATGCTTTTGAAATACTTCCTCGCCTTTTCGTCCTCGCTTGCTTCCACCAGCGGGGCCATTTTCGCCTCGATGTCAGACGCATCCTGCCCTAGCTTCTTTTTCTCAACAACTTCCTTTTTGAGTGCATTTATGGGCTCATCCTGCTGGCTCTTGATGGCACTTATCTTGACATAGACCTGGAAGAGATGTTGGATGGAGTCTTTGGCAAGTTGTTCTTGGCTACCAAACTGTCTGAAGCCATTGGCAAGCAGACCGTACTGCTTCCCCCAGTCGCCCAGGTAGTTCATGCGAAGGACGTCCCAGCCGTTGAGCGCATAGAGCTTGGAGAGAAATCCACCAATGATGGTACTTCGAAGGTGACCTTGGTGAAACTCCTTGGCGATGTTGGGGGAAGAAAATTCAATCAGGACTAGTTTCTGGCCTTTTGAGGGGTCTTGGGGATCTCGAAGTCCTGGCAACGGGTTTGCTCCGTAGTCTTTCGTACTCTTGAGAATTTGAGGAATCACTCGCTTGACGAGGTCGTTTGGTTTGAAGAAGAAACTGACAAACACGCCGCTGGCTGTGGCTGTTGCAAGTGTCTCGTCGTCTTTGGGGAAAGACTGCACAATCTCTCTCGCGAGCTCATCAGGCTTCTTGCCCTTGATGCGGAGAGCCGCCACAGCAAGCGATAGGTCTCCCTTGTCGAGAGTATTTGTCCATGTCAGGACTCGGACAACTTCTGACACTTCTTTGTTGACCAGGCGAGCGACCCTCTCGGCAATGTGCTGGCGATAGAAATCCACCGGATTAGCATAGTCAGCCATGGTGAGTCCGGGAGGTGCAACCACAGCACTAGATCCCTGTGTCAAAGTCCGAGACGAATTGGCTAGTATGCAACGCAGAGGAGTGACACGTGATATCGTGTTGATATGGAGCTGAAGTTTGTGTGTTTGGCTGGACGAGCCTGACAAATTGTTCAGAGAGATCGATGAACGATGTCTAAGTATCGAGAGCTTTCTGATGGGGATAACGGAAGCAGAGGGTTGGAAGCGAAAAGATTGCTTGAAAATCAATTTTTGCATTAGTTAAGTCGAGTCTCAATGACTCAATGATTGAGGAATACACGAAACAAAAGTTCGCTTCAGTGTGGCGCGCCTCGGATAACGTATCCGACGCTAAATTAGTCCGCTCCCGGTGCCAAGCCATGATATAGTGTCCCTCTTGCTCGCCAACAGTGAGCACACGCACCTAAATTCCCTTTCTACCAAGGAGCTCTAGGAGGGCCATGTCGAAGAAAGCTGGAGCATCCGGCGAGCCACATGAACACGGGGCCAGCGAGCAGCCGTTACGATTCCGCTTCAAGAAGCGTGACGACGCCGCTAAGAGCAGCAATAATGAAACGGGCAGCTTAAAGAGGCGGCATCATCATCATCATCATCATCATCATCATCACCATCATCACCATCATCACCATCATCATGCATCAGATCATCAGCGCAAAAAGCAGCGTACTTATGTATCTCACGCATCTCATCCTCTAACTGGCGACGGCAGCCACGTCCATCTTGACCCAGACCGCGCTTTCCAGGAGTCTTTGTTTGACGCATTAGGCGACGACGAGGGCGCAGACTTCTGGCAGGGTGTCTATGGTCAGCCCATTCACAACTATCCGAACACTGCTCGGAATGAAGACACCGGCGACCTAGAGTACATGGACGACGAAGAGTATGCGCAGTTTGTCCGTCGGAAGATGTGGGAGAAGAGTCGTGAAGGAATTGAAGAGGCGCGAGAGCAAAGAAGACAGCAGAAGCTGAAAGAGCAAGAACGCAAGAAGGCCGAACAGCAGCATGCTACAGCGCCAAGTGAGTCCCACAACAACTGGGCTTTTGATGTTGAGATTGAAGCCAGTCTACGTCGAGGCCGACGCCGAAGGGACGACAAGCGCTGGCAAGGTCTCTGGGCCGACTACTTGCAAAAGTGGCAGGACCTGAGGACTTGGACTGACGATCGTAGTCGCAATAGTGAGAAGGCAGCGACCAGCCTCGTTCTTAGCAACCAGATTGCGTGGCCAGTCGAGTCTGGTAAGCAGCAAGACCTCGACCCTGACAAGATCGAAGCATTCTTCACCAAGGCTGTCGGCGCCATGGACACAAATCAAGATCGGTCTGATCTCCTGCATACTATTTTAAAGCAGGAACGAGTACTGTGGCATCCAGACAAAATGCAGCAGCGCTATGGCTTCATGCAAATCGACGAGCCCACAATGCAAGGCATAACCGCGACATTCCAAGTGCTTGACAGGATGTGGAATGAAGCCAAGGTGTCTGCAGGCTAGAAGCAGGGCACACCTGGTCGTCCACCATCGCATCTTCTTATGGGCTTTCTTAGCAAGGTAATCCTCACTGACACATTCAGGTCGGGGAGCCGACTGTGCGCTGGCTGGGTACTTCTTTCTATGATTCCCATTCATAGAAGCAGCATGTCAGCACGACCTAGGATTGCTTCGCCCTTTCACCGCCGCACCACTCTAAAATGATCTCCTCTGGTACATCACGAACCAGGACATGCACGTGCTCCATGCCTGGTACTGACTGCAAGGCAGTCCAGTTTCTGAACCAGATGACTTTGTCATTGTCATCAGGCACGTCCTTGACGCGATCGATGAAAGTTGCCTGGATAAAGTCTTGCACCTGCTGCCGTGACTTGGGCGTCATGTCCCCGCGCGAGGGTTCGGATTCCAGGCGAGTCTTTAGCCAGACGATGAGATGCCGGATGCCAGGAGCCATGCCGTAGGGCCAGTCGTTGGGCATGATTTTGTAGTCATGCTGATCTGCAAACGGCGTCGCATTGACCACGGCAAACCTTGGCCCAGTCTCTAGAGTCGACGAAGGCAAGGGTACCCATTTTAGTCTTTCTTGCATGACATAGTTAGGCACGCTCCCGTACTTCGCTTTGGTCTCCGACGACCAGGTGATGTACCGTCGTAGATCCGAGGGCCATCTCTTCAATATGTCCAGCCTATTTTGAGCTCGGATACAAGTAAGCCAAGGCTGTGAAGAGCAGACCGTGCACCAGCATACCAACGATTTTCTTCAGCTCTTCCCAATCGTACGGATGGAACTGATCATCACTCTGAGCCAGATTGAACCGATCTGTGTCGGTCAATGCAAAGGGCAGACCAGCTTCTTGCCGGAGCGTAGCCATGTCTTGATACTTTCTATCTTAGACTTTCTAGCCCTCTCACCTGCTCTCACTTCATTCGTCCAAAGTGTGCGTTCCTGGCGACTGACGGGCTGGGACCCGAAGTGCAGTGAGGCGGGTGCGGGGTCGTTAGTGAACATGCTCAAAAGAAGTTACTAACTACCTTCCGACCTCGGCTCCTCCAAAAAACTATCCAAATCTCTTCTACACTGATGTGTTCCACAACCGAATAGAACGCGGGTCTTTTGTTCCGCATCAAATCCCATAGCAATTGTCAGCCGCCAGTCAAAGAGCATCGCCATAGTACATTATCTCTGTTGAAGCCTTATCGACCGAGTTCTTGGCTGGCTTAACCGCTCACCGCCCGTTAGAAGAGGGTTGAAAGTCGGCAACATGGCGTATGTTCTCTTGCTATCTGCCACGCACATACTGCAGCTCTGGCTAATCTGCCCTTAGGAACTCCTTCTTGTCCAACGAACAGGTGCTGCTTCTAGCTTTTGCAGCTGTCGTTGCAGTGCTGGCCGGAGCGTATCAGTTCTTCGGCTCTTCAAGTAGGCGATTTCCTCTGAGATCCGGCAGAGCTCCATTCTGACTGTAGGGCCAGGATCACGCAAAGTTTTGATTCCAGATGCTTTCCAAGAGTTCCCTCTGATCAAGAAGACGGAGACCTCTCACAATGTTGCAATTTACCGCTTTGGCTTCCCTCGGTCCACCGACATCACTGGCCTCCCCATCGGGCAGCACATCTCTCTCGCAGCGACGCCAAAGGGTGCCGAGAAGGAGATCGTCCGGTCATACACACCCATTTCTTCCGATGAGGACAAGGGCTACGTCGATTTCATGATCAAGTCGTACCCACAGGGCAACATTAGCGCACATGTGACAACCCTTAAAATTGGCGACACCATGAAGCTCCGGGGTCCGAAAGGCGCGATGGTGTATCGGCCGAATCTGGTGAAGCACATCGGGATGATTGCTGGCGGCACTGGCATCACCCCTATGCTGCAGATCATCCGAGCCATCAATAGAGGGAGGCCCAAGAACGGAGGCACCGATACCACCAAGGTCGACCTGATCTTTGCCAATGTCAACCCCGATGACATCCTCCTTAAGGACCAGCTGGACGCCCTCGCTAAAGACGATCCCGATTTCAAGGTCTACTATGTTCTGAACAATCCGCCCGAGGGTTGGAAGGGTGGCTTTGGATTTGTGACGGCCGACATAATCAAGGAACAGCTTCCACCGCCTGGCCCAGATGTGAAGATCCTCCTCTGTGGTCCTCCTCCCATGGTCAGTGCCTTGAAAAAGGCAACAGAGAGCCTGGGATATACAAAGGCCAGACCTGTTAGCAAGCTCGAGGATCAGGTGTTCGTCTTCTAGACAACGAGGAGGCAAAATAGACCTGTTGCCAACCAGTTCATTTACGCACCCCCCTAAGCATATCGACCTAGGTCACATACCGACGCAACACACGGGACACGTAGCCAAGACTCACGTGACAGATAATAACTCTATTTGGTCTCCTCATAAGCAAATCTGTCGCAATATCAATCGATCTTTTTTTTATGTCACTCTTGACCTGCCAGATCAACGGCCAGACCAACAACCCAGATCAACGACGGCCGCCGTCCAATTCCGATTTCGTCCCGAACATTCGACCTCTCAGCCAACCATTTTGCTCCTTGGCGCCAAGCATTCACTATTCACGAGGCAGCAGCCTATCTATCATATTGATCATCCATTCGAACTAATTATTCATTCTTCAATCGCACCTACAGTATAATTGCTGATTCCGATCTCTATTCAGCTCGATAGAACGCAACTTGCGAGCCTCGACCCATCGATTAATAGGCCACAATCCTGCTAGACAAAAGTGGGGCCCAATTCATCCAAACTAGGCGTTGTTGCGAATAGTTTGCATATAGTGCGAGGCAAATATCAGGTAGTTATTGTCTCATTATCAAGACTGACGAGCTGGGCAGATGGATCAAGGGACAATATCAAGACGCTCGTTCATATAGATATATATACTGCCGTCGAGTTCCCTCTCGACGTGAAAAAGGGAGGAGAGCAATTTGACCCTTGCAAAAATTGTTGTTCACTTTTCACGTCTCCAACATTATTATATTTTGCCATGCTGGACGAAGAGCACCCTGGTCACATGGCCCAGTGCTGATCCAAAAGGAGCTTGGGCCCGTAAAATAGATCCCTGTCCCCAAGCCTCACACGGTGGTGATCAATGACGACATCGAGCACGCCCATCCACTGCCTGCCAAAGACGATGAACACCACTAGGCAAATTACCTGTACCAATTGGTTTCCGTTGCTGCACCCTGTCCCTACTCAAGAGCGTCATGGAGGCTGCGCCACGAACCCTTCAACAGCGTCATAGGATGGATCTCAATCACAGATCCAATGACTAGGACGCCAGGCACTTTGCTGCACCAGGCAGGTTTTGCACGCTCACACATCCATATGTACTTGAGCTATCGTCCACGGCTTTAGCATAGTTGACAAAAAAACAGAGAGTTCCATGTCGTTGAAAACGCATTCCTTTTCCCACCACATTGGTTGACGCCATGACAAGTCGCAGAGTCGCCGTCGCCGTCGCCGTCGCCGTCGTTGCGCTGTCAGCCCTTGTCACCAGCTCCCTAGCCCAGGCCAACAATCCCAATAATGCTACTGACCTCTCCAAACGCGGCCTGCTCTACATTCCGACCTCTAAACCTTCCGACTACAACATCTTTATCGCCTCCCACTCGCCGCTAACCTGGTATATGACATACTCCACCTGGGCCACGCTGCAATCAAGCTCCTCCTCGCTCGAATTCGTACCTATGATTCACGGCACAAAATCAGCATCGGCCGACGTGTCCGCAATCCAATCTCAATCCTCGTCCAAAAACGTGCTCGTCTTCAACGAGCCCGACGGCAACACCTCCTCTGGCGGCAGCAGCATCGCCCCCACAGACGCTGCCCAGACCTTCATTAACACCATCCTGCCCCTGCGCACCAAGCACGGCAAAAAGCTCTCCCTGCCCGCCACAACGGGCAGCCCGCGCGGTCTGGACTGGCTGCGGGCCTTCAACCACTCCTGCTACGCGCTGTCCCCGCTCACATCAGGTTGTCCCTTTGACTTTGTCGCCGCGCACTGGTACGGCGATTTCACCGGCATGACCACCTGGCTGGGCACCCTGCATGAGCTGTACCCGGACAAGCCGGTTTGGTTGACTGAGTTTGCGATTCCGTCGGCCAGCGTGCAGGCCACTGAGACGATGATGAATCAGAGTCTGCCGTGGCTGGACGCGACTGCGTGGGTCCAGCGGTATGCATGGTTTGGCACCTTCCGATCCAATGACGCGAATGAGTGGACCGGTGATGGGGTGAGTTTACTGCAGGCTGATGGCGGCCTGACCGTGCTCGGCGCGACGTATTTGGGGGGTGACAAGACCGGCTTTATGCAAGGGGAGCGAGTTGGGGGAAGTGAGAATGGAGCAGGGAGAATGGCTGCGGCGCCCGCCAGTAGCTTGGGTTATTGCCTCCATGTCGCACTTTTCATAGTCCTGAGTAATTTACTGTTGGGTTGATGTGATGAGTCGTGTTGGGAGATGATCACAAAAACAAGTACAACAATCAAACATACTCTCGGTGGTATGGCCCGAAACGACTATATAATTATTTGGCGGCAGTTTTATTATATAATACGGAAGTGGCTTCCGACTACACAGACAGCCGACAGATAGCATGAATATCACGCCATTACTGACCGGCTTCTCCACCAGCTCCGTTTCATTATGCCTCTCAAACACTTCCTTACTAGCATACCGCTCAAAGAAGTGAAACACCCTTCTATTCTCCAAATCTCTCGAGAGTGAGGAGTAGATAATGCCCTCTTCGTGCTGGGCGTGCGCCGTCATGCGGGTGTAGAGGGCTTCTACCTCGTTCGGCGTGGGCGGGGTCCGAGTAGACCTTGTCGTATTCCACGAATTCGAAGGTGCCATTGGAGGGGAGGATAGCGTCGAGGGTTGGGTTGGGAGTTGGCGGTGCGACGGGCATAGTTGGATTACAGTGTTCTACAGTGAGAGGAGAGGGAGGCGGGGTAGGGTAGGGGTTTCAATAACATCTATTTTGACTAGTCACTTGTTCTCAAGGCGTCCAGTGCTGGCTTGGCCTTCTACTTATGAGTGAAAGGTAAGTAAAGAAGAGGAGAGACGGAGATGTTTGATCAAAAAAATGAAATGCAAGAAAAGCTCGAAGTGGTTAATAATCCAGGCATTGCACATTGATGCTTCAAAATGAGATAATTAAGTTTCCACCAATGCATTAGATGATGCTCGAATCGGTGCCCTCTGAGCCAAAAACGTTTTAGTCACAGAGGCATCTTATACGCCAGAGGCAACCAAACCGTAGCAATCACTTAGCCTGTCCTGTACAGATTCAAGTTCAGCGTGTACATCAGCAGTATATGCCGGCCACGTTCAATGCTGCTGGCCCAACTCCCTGTACTCCGCCTCCCTCATCCTCCCTCTCCCCCGGCTTCTCGCCCACTGTCTGTGCGGGTTGACCGGCTGGCGCATATACGCATTATCCTCTTCCTTCCCCGCATACCTCGGATTGCTGTAGTTGAACTTTCCACCACCATTGTGACCCGTCGTCGGGTAGATGCCTTGGTTCTGGTTGCCGCCAGCCTGTTGCAACGCCTTCGGTCCGGTAGGCACATTGCTCAACCCTTCCGGCTGCTTGGGCTCTTGCACCTGCTGATGGTTCTGGTGTCCTTGCCATCCACCTCTGGCCCCGCCTCGACCTCGTACTTGCCACGCTCCGCGGTTGTGACCGTGTCCTTGATCATAAGTATGATGGAACCCATGGTTCCCGTTGTTTAGACCATTCATGCCGTTCATTCCCGGCATGCTATTCCCCATCATGCCCATCATCATTGGGTTCATAGTCATGTTCATCATCATCTGCTGCATCATCATGGGATTGTTCATCATCATGGGATTCATCATGCCCATCCCATTCATTTGGTTCATCATGGCCTGCATCTGAGAGAAGTCTGGTGGCATCATACTTGGGTCGAATTGCATGTTGTTGGCTTCTGGTTCAGTTGTCTCGTTTTCGGTCACATCCCCCTGTTTAGAAACACTGTCATCTCCTGGCGTATTAGGTTGATCGTCTGGCACTGGTTGAGGTGTGGCAACTGCTGAACCCTCATTCGACTTTTGACGTTTCATGTATGGGCCAGCAAGAGAGTAGGAGGCACTCGCCTCGTCTGCTGTGCGCTTCTTTGATGTCGCAGTCGCAGACGTGGGAGACTTGCTAACATCACGAGATACTGTGTCTGACTCTCCGTTCACTGCAGGGCTTTGAGAACGCTGCTTCTCATTTGCTTTCTCATCCTGGTAGTCCTTGATCTTCTGTTTAACCTCCTCATCTGGAATCAACCCCTCAAGACTGATATTCTCTGTCAGGCAACCCGGACATGTGAGATCATTGTCGAGGAGAGCATTCTCGATGCAGTCATGACAGTAAGTCTTCCCACAGCAAGGTGTTTTCATTGGGTCTACAAATAACCGCTTGTCGATTGCGCATTCTAGACCACGTTCTTGTAATTCCTTGTCTCCAGTCTGTACCTTCTGCGCAGCCTTCTTAGACGCCTCAACTTGTTCAAGATGGCGCTTCCATGCTTTTTCATCTGCTTGAGCAAAAACGTATTCACCCTCGGCATTAACCATCAGATGTTGCCGCTGCTCATCATCTAGTTTGTCAATATCTGCCTGGTCGATTTTCTTCAACATAGACCGCGGAATACCAGTAGTTCGCTTGATGCGATTCTTATTGTCGTAGTTGGCATCGTCATTAGTCGGGCATGCTTGGATCCAGTGGCCCTTCTTGCCACACCTATAGCAGATATAGCCATGGGGAGGCTCGCCTTCTGGTATATTTCCTCTCTTCATAGGCTTGCCACCTTGCAGAGGTACCCTGGTCTCGTGTGACATATTTTCTTGGGTCTGTTGCCATTGTGCATCTTGCAGCTTGAACATTGCTTGTAGTCGTTCTTGTTCAGTCATGTTGTCCATGTTCGCCAACACATTCTTGCGCACAGTACTGGCAGCGGCAGATGCCTTGGCACTGACAGGAGGCTTGCCTGACACATATCTAGCTGCTCGTCCTTTTCCAGGAGCCGAGGCAGGTAGTCTTCGAGCAAGCACAGTGGAATCTTTGGGGATTATCTCGGTATCATCGGTATATTCTATATCCTGGTTAGCACTGGTCGAAGCCAGAAGAATTCGTCCCATACCTTCGTCGCTGTTGTCTTTGTAAATTTTCAGATCGAAGTCCGTGCCATCCCCTAGACGGGAAAGTGATATGATTTCACGTTTGAGGTTCCACACGTCAGTGTGAGGGCCATCAATAGTTACACGCTGCGGTTCCTTTTGTGATTTAAACTTGAAATACACATAGGACGCCATAGCGACGCAGAGTTTCTTGTTTGGGGTGAGCTGACAAGAACTCGACCTTGTTGATGCTCCGCAGGTGGTAGGAAGCGTGAGGCGCGTGTAATGGGTATTAGAGTGTGATGACTCAAGGCAGGACAGAAAGTGATGACCAGTAGGGTGAAGTGGGAGTTGTATTCAGAGAATAATCAAGAATAAGTCAAACAGTGCCCAGCCCAACACTGATTGCCAGTGTACACTGTGTACCGATTCCCGTCCTCAACTTTTCCTTCCACCAAGTACTCTTTTTGAGAATCCGAGCTCTGACAAGATAATTGTGGGGTCGGACTCCAATGAATCGAAAAGATAGTGAGTGGTCTCAGACGAAACGATGACACCCAACGGCCAGCTGAGGAATCAAACAAAGCCCACTTCCGAAATGGCGACAAACGGCTCCCGGACAATGCCAAGTGCAGCCAATGCTACCTGAAAGCAGTAGAATTCACAAGTGCAAGGAGAGCGGACGTCGTGGAAGTGTTGTTGAAGATGTTGAAGGAACCAACAGATGAAGAAGAGATGAAGAGGATGATGGAATTCAACAGAAGCTGAAAAGGAAGATGACAGACTGACGCAGCTGGCTTGGCACGCGGATCACGTGAGAGAATCTGTAGAAAAAATCTGGTAATAACTGAAGATACGTAGTAATTTACAGAATTGCTTTTGTTTGCTGTGTGATCCTCCGCTTGCTAAAAAAATACATTTATGCACGCCTTGTTTTTTCTTGCATAGCCTGTTCTGCAGCAATTCCATGCCTATCACCCGGCGCCTGGCGAGGTTGTGTCTCGCTAGAATTGCTCGATGTGCCTTCCTTGAACATGGTTTGATGCTCCTGGGTCCCGTACCTCTGATCCGCCAGTAGATCGGAATCGACGCCACCGGACTCCGCCTTTGCAGGAGTCCAAGCCAGGTAATCCCTTCTCACTTCAACGTAGTCGTAAGCAAATTCACCGAGCTGATCGTCATCCATTCCCAGCAACTCAGCTTCTTCCGATGCTCGAAGATGCAAGCCGGGAATGTAGTTCACGATATATGCAAGGATTGCTGACATGACGAAAGAATATCCAGTACAAGCCAGGATGTAGGCGAGTTGAATGTAAAACTGGCGGTAGTTGCCAATGGGCCAGCCGCCGATGCCACTGTTGGTCTCAGGGTTGATACCACCTGTGTTCACACCGTCCAGACCGACAATGTAGTCGACACCAAAAAGGGCATTGAACATGAGGCCGACCATCCCGGCAATACCGTGCTCTGCAAACACGTCCATGCTGTCATCAATGTGGATCCAATATTTGACTAAGCCTCTTGTTAGTCGTTGAAGGGTTCACCATTGATCATAGCTCACTTTTGGTAGCAAAGTTGCAGACTACACCGGTTACAACACCAAGAACTACAGAGCCCCAAGTGTCCAGATATCCTAGAGATCCCCCGTTAGCATCAATCTGCTCACATAAAAGCATTTCCTTAACGGGCCACGGCCCCAGATTGTGGCTTTACGCTTTGAGGTGTACCACAGCCTTAACCATGATGACATGAGGCCACAGATGTCATGACCAGGTAGATAGAAGGTATTGGATATTGCACGTGTTTGAGTCAAGGTGGGAAGGGTTCGCGAGGTTGCGCAAGGCGTGATACAAAACGGCAGGAGTGAAGATCACAACTTACTGAAGACCTGTTAGTAGATTTCCTTTTATGTCATGGAGGAAGACTTACCCAGAGGCAGGAGTTGCCGCGACAAGACCGGAAATCGTTCCAGAACACCAACCGACCATCGACCATTTCTTCGCCAGCCTGAAATCCAGGAGAACCCAGGCAACAGCGGCCATCGTAGCGGTCAAATTCGAGTTCCAGCAAGCCATCACTGCCCTCAAGTTGGCACCAAAAGACGAACCGCCATTGAAGCCAAGCCAGCCAAACCAGAGAAACACGGTACCAAGAAGGATGAATGAGACGTTGTGCGGTCGGAAATTCAGCATCATCTTTTCTTGACGCTTTCCAAGAACCATGCTGTAGGCCAAAGCAGAAAGGCCAGAGCCAATCTCGACAGGGCCTCCTCCAGCATAGTCCATAACACCGTATTTGTAACCCCAGCCGTTAACATTCCAGGCCCAGCAAGCAATGGGGTTGTAGACGAGGGTCGCCCAGAGAAATGTCCAGACCAAGAAAGGCATGAGTCTGCCGCGCTCAGCAACTGCACCTGCAACGATGGCTGCGGTCACGGCGCAAAACTGCATCTGATAGAAGGAATAGAGGAGAGCGGACACAAGCGGAGAACCGGGGGATGGCTGCCCAAGAACTTTCTTGAGTCCGAAATGTTGAAGATCACCAATAAATCCTGAGGTGCCGGTAGGTGAAAAGGTCAAGGAGTAGCCCCAGAAATACCATTGAAAGTTGATGATTGTACCGGCCGCCATGCAAGCCCACATTATTGACAAGGCAGATTTGCGCCGGGCCAAACCAGAGTATAGGAAACCTAGGCCTGGGACCATCACCAGCACCTTGATTATTATTAGTTATTCATTCCAAACAAGCAGAGCAACGTCCTGGTTTGGGGGCTTGATGTCTTCCCAATTGGCCAGTAACAAGTAAACGAAAACTTACCATGGCCGAGGCCACGATGATGTATGCGCTATCTCCAGATTGAAACCATTTGTTTAGATTTTCCAGCCCTAAAGTAATCAGACAGGGAGGATGAGAGGGGTGGTTTTCATACTTGAGTCTCCTCCCACACCGTTCGTCGCCAAAGAGAAATCAGCAGGAGCTCCTGTCCAGTTATACGAGGCATAATAAGGATCGAACGGTGCAACGCCGGGTGTCTCGGTAGCCATTGTTGGAAGGGGGCTTCTGGATATTTACTCGAAGCCAACCTGATCAGGAAGCGGGTGTGGCCGTGGGCTCGTTCTACACGACCTCTCTATGGTGATTTGGTGACAATTCTAGTGCTAACCGTCGTGAGAGAAGGACCCCAAGAAGCAAGTAGTGTCTATGAAGAATGAGAGGAAGTTGGGAAAGTAGATGACAGACAGGCTTAGTTCAGAACCAAAGTTAAATTACCGGGCATAGGGCAGCCAAAAATGGAAGGGCACGAGATCGGAGACGCGGGCTCGCAGATCGGCAGCCGGGATGTTTCTTGGAATTCTTAGCCAATACATCATCCGCAAAAGACTTCGTATTCTATCCGGAGAGTCTTCGTAGCCCTTTTACTATCAAAGCTTTTTCTGCCTTGAGTTTAGGGCCAGAGAACAACACACAGCGAGCTTGCTATTGGAATTCCTTTGGCAAAGTCGGCCGTGGACAATCCGTTTTTCCAGGAGTTTGAAAAGGCGTGGGTAAAACACGCACCTTCCGACTGGAAGGAAGCACTGGGATCAATGGAGTTAGCCAAGGGAGGGAAAGCAGAATGTGGAGTTGGCGTGGCACAGCATCCCGCACCAAATTGAGATAAAATCCTTTTGTCAGTGCTGATGATATCTAGTTGAGAGTGTGGGTACCACCAGTGTGAGCTGAAAATTCTATTGACAGTGGGCGAATGCGAAGAGCAGAACTTCCAAAAGGATCGCATGCCAAGCATTCGGGACCTTAAACTTGTTTTGCCAAGTGATAAGAACATTCCCACCAGGTCCCACACCAGAAATGGAGGAGCGAGTAGGGTGAGGCGATAAGTTAATTCTTAGCTCATAGAACTGATCATGCTTACTCATGGTGAAGGCTGTACCACGCGACATCGCAAAGTGTACAATGGGGGGAAGCTTAGCAAACACCCACAACATGAAAAAAATAACAAATCAGCGGTACTTTACATATTACAACAGGTCATAATAGGAGTTGCGTCTCATGGTATCATTGCACGAATATCGCTCAAAAAATATCCTACCACCTTTGGTGTGTCATAATAAGATAAGTCGAATTAAAGTTGTTTTACACATTTTTGTGAGGAACAGCTTATCTCGAGTCTCCCACCAGCCAATCAGAAGCTCTGTCATGTAAGATTGCAACTGATAGCCCTCTGGCCTAGCGTCCATGTTCATCCGGGGCAAACCTCTGGGTAAACATCACGTGATGATGCACGACATTCCTTTATCGAGAGCGCTGGCTGAGGCACGTGTGAAGCCCTACGCACCAGTTCAAAGGTGCGAGTGGTCCTTACCACCGGCATCAAGAATCATGCTATCTCTACAAGGTGTGCTATTGGTCAAATGGGGCCTTATTGCAAAACGAGCATGTGGAAGCTCCTCGACTGTAACTAGGAAGACAGCAGCATAAACCAAGCAAAACAAACTTTGGAGAGTCTCTCGCAGAAAGAAAAGATTTGGAAACCCACCCCCCCTCCTCCAGAGGACGAAGTGAGGTCGAAAGAAGGTGCTGCGCTAAGATCGAGATTGAAAGCCATCGTCAAGGTACAAGAGGGACTCCTGTACCTGCTGGCCCCCTTCTCTAATCCACCAATCAGGCTCGATTCTTTGTGTTGTGACCAGGAGAGGGGCGACCCGATCAGCAGTCCCCCTTGTATTGTCACGCTTCGTGCTTAGCCGGGCATTGACAGCAGGGGTGAGTACCTGATCAAGTTACCGTATCGAACCGACCTCGTCCCTTGCAGGACGGGACGGCCTGGATTCTTTTGAATCTGGGGGGCTAGGAACTACCGTATCCGTTTAGGGTCCATGATGTGCGGGCCCTTTCAATCTGCAGCTTTTCGGGGCCGCCTAGATCAGTATGGTTGGTAGTTTACCGATGATGATGACGATGATAAGGTACGGTATTCATCAGCCGCATGTTACTGTACGCCGGCCTCCTTTCCGAGGAAAGAGCCGTCGGCCCCTCCCGTTTCCTGCAGCTTGGATCTCCCGCCCTGATCGTCGTTTGCTCTCATGTCTTTTAGCACTCATCTTAGTCTCGGGCTTCTCGGGTCATTTTAACCCGCATCGAACCAACACCTCCATTTTCGAAGGTACGATTTAGTCGGCATGTTTTGGGGGGTAGGAGCAATGAATGGTGACGGTAGTGATCTATGGGCCACATGCTGAAAGTGTCCTTAGTGTTGGATCCTAGGGCAATCAGTATCTGTTGTTATCAAGGGCAAAGTGATGAAAATGACTGCTAATGTTTGTGTGCGTGCAGTAGAAAGAATTATCCAACCATGTCAACTGAGGAAAAAATTATTCATGACACAATAACATGTATCAGGTTTACGGGATTTAACTACCACTACATGCATGCTTATGGATGTGAAAGTGCGGATTGTACTAGGTACCTATTGATTGGGAAGAGAATCAAAGTATTAGCAGCAGGAGGATCGTGAAGGTTCTTCTGATGATTGATTTTAGCAGCCATCCCGAGCGTCCGACGGCTCGGACTCTGGAATGACTCTCACTTCGCAATTTCTACATAGCTAGCACATGGTGTGAAAGGGGGTATATGGTGCTTAGTATGCCATGCAGATAATGTGGTACCATGCGGTACCCATTATATTAAGCATATACTTAGGATGACAAAACTGAGACAGTTGTTTTGACACTTGTTATTGCAGAATCTTCCCTCTATCCTGGAGCACTGTACTCAGTCGATAGTCTATTTCTCAGGAGGGAGCGAGCCGTAGATGGTTTCGACAATAATGCCGGTGATTTGGTAGGGATCGGCATTGCTAGCTGCTCAATTATCAGTATACAGAGTCTTCAATAGTTCAAGCGGAGGTGGGGAGTATCATACCAGGTCGGCGATCCTCGAAATAACCCTTCCCCTCCTTGGCGCAAGCGCGTGGGATTCTGACAGACGAACCACGGTTGGCGACACCCCAGGTGAACTTGTCAATTGACGAAGTCTCATGGGCACCAGTCATTCGCAGCTCGTTGCCCTCACCGTAGACCTTGATGTGTTCAATATGTCTCTTCTCAAGCTTCTTCATTGCGTCCTCGATGGCCTTCATGCCACCCTCCTTTCTCGTCTCCTCGGAGGAGACGTTAGTGTGAAGCCCAGCACCGTTCCAGTCGCCAGGGATGGGCTTGGGGGCGAAGGAGACTTTGGCGCCGAATTCCTCGGCGATCCTGTGCAGGAGCCAGCGGGAGACCCAGAGTTGGTCACCCAGCTCGATGCCCTCACAAGGGCCGACTTGGTACTCCCACTGAGCGGGCATCACTTCGGCATTGGTACCGGAGATGTTGATGCCTGCGTACAGGCAAGCCTTGTGGTGAGACTCGACGATGTCTCGGCAGTAAACACGGCCAGTACCGACACCGCAGTAATATGGGCCTTGGGGGCCAGGGAAGCCACCTTTAGGCCAGCCATATGGCCAGTCATCGGGGCCGAGGAGGGTGTACTCTTGCTCAAGACCAAACCAGACGTGGTGCTTGGCGTTGGCCTCCATGAGACGAGCGGCCTCGTGGCGGTAGTTGAACTTGTTGGGTGTGCCATCGGGATCCCATGTCTCACACATCACCAAGATGTTGTCGCCGAGTCTGATGGGGTCAGGATATATGGCAACCGGGCGGATGTACACATCTGAGTTGTCGCCCGGAGCTTGGCCGGTGGAGGAACCGTCAAAGTTCCATTCGGGCAGGTCATCGACGGAGTGAGGTTTCTTGTCGAGCGTCTGTATACGATTATTGTTAGCGTATCTTGTCTCGAACATTAGCTTGCTAATGTCGGGCAAGCCGCCGGTAAACAAAAAGAGTATCGGGTCGCGTGGGAAAGTTGGAGAAAGGGCGGGTGGTAAGTTGGTCAGTCTTCTCCAATCGGCGCGACTCGGACACAAGGACTGTGGCCAAGTCGCCCCAATCGCGCCAATGTGTCATTGGCACCTGTCTTGGAAATAGAAGGCTAAGCCTCACAGGTGGCAAGCCCGTGCGTGGTTGAGTCAGATGCTAAGTTGAGCCCGCGACGCATGGGGGAAGCCGACGCAGGGTGTGGGAATATTGAGATTTTGAGATTTTGGCGGCGGGCGCTGATGGCGACTCTGCTTACCTTGGTCTTGTTGCGCAGGCCATTGAAGCCATCGATCCAAATATACTCGGCGAGGACCTTGCCCTTCTGATCTAGTTTCATGTATTTGGCCAGCTAAGACAGTGTAAGCAGGGCGCTAGCTAGCAAGAGCAGCTTCAGATCATAGAGGAGGACTTACGTTTTCAGCATTGGAAATGTTTATCGATTCAGCCTGGCACTGGGTCAGTTGAGGTGGCCTCTCGATATGGCCATGTTGAATACAGCCGGGAAGTATGCTCACCATGATGGGCAGGTAGATATGAGATTCCTGGATAAGAGAAGAGGAAGATGAGAGTAGGCTGTGGGGGGAGAAGAGAGACGTGAAATGGTCCTGAGCGAATTCGCCGGCGTCGTGTGCAGAGAAGACAGAATTTGGGAAGGGAGACACGAGCTATTTCAAAGGAAAACCACAAGCAGTTCTGAGTTATGTTGCCAGGTCTTTAACCTAGGGATGCCAGGAGTGTTTCGGTCGGGAGGTTGAAGCGGCCCTCCAAAGGCCAGAACCGGCGAGCTAAAAATCCAAGCCACCGCCCCGCCAACCATTCACGGCGATTCCAAACTGATAAGCAGTCGTTTTTGTTCTAGGGTTTAAACCCGATCAGTTCCTGTACTCTTTACCGCATCGTGTGGCAGGGAGACCAATCAACGCGGCTACCCAAAGTACTGCTACCAAAAGTAGCCTGGCTGCAGATGATTCCCCGGGTGGACAACCGTCCGGGGCCAAGCTTTCTGGTTCTCTCATTGCCTTTTCTGAGCCATTTCCTCTATTATTCTTACCTAAGATGCTCCTACTGTGTCCGGAGCGCAGCGGCGGAGAGTCGAGAGCATTGCCGCGGGTGTGTTTCTTGCCTCCATGAGACCCGACAAAATGGCAGTTGCCAACAATATTATTATTTGTACCTGCATTCTCCGAGACTTCGGGTCCCGCAAAGCCCCGCACCCGCACAAGTCAATCCCAACCCATTCTTTTCTGGGAGAAGTAACACTGCTACGTGATTCGGACGCACAATGTCGGCCTCATTGCACTCTCCTGCATGTCTACCGGTCCACGCTGCGTTGCTGCCGTTGATTGTATTCGCTGTCAAGCACCGCGTTACACATTTCCATTTGTTTTCTGATAGCAACACCCATGTTGGTGGGTGTCGTGTGCTCATCCTTGTACACGCATTAGCTCCGTTGCGGATGCTTGCTTATCGCGAACATTTCATTGGTCTGCTGCCGCCTCACAAAAGAAAATGACTGTTCAACAGCAACCATGCCACAGGATCAATCCTAGTTAGTCACCCCGGTAGAGGGCAGACATCCATATCCATGTCCCATGTCCGAATATGGTCGGTGTTGCTAGACCCTCAATGGTATAATCTGAGGACCATGGACGCTCCACGTTGACCGCCGTTAGCAAGTGACTGACCTCACGGGCTGGTTTCTGGGCTTGGAAGTGTCGGATGTCGTCTGAGGCATTGGGGACATAGTGTGAGACATAGAGTCCCTGTTGTTCTCCTTGCCCGACTCGGGCAAGCCCGTTTGATTGGAATTCCATTTTGTGAGTGCGACTGACCGCATCTTCTCAAAGCTGTTCTCACGCTGCGATTTTGTCGATAGTCGTCGAGACCTGTCGTTTTGACCTTGCTCTTTCAGCAGATCGACATCTTTCATTCCTTGGCTTATGCGAGCGCGGCGTATCCAGCGCTTAATCTTTGCTGTGTCCCGAAGTCTAGAGTGCAAGCCTTGCAAGGCGCCATGGCTGGTATATGCTACAATACCCAGTGTTCCGGCCAGAGGTTTCAGGACGAGAGCTCCGATCCCGCGAGCAATCCCCTTGGGGAGCTCAACACGGCCACCTTCTCGGACGTCATGGATTGGAATCATGACGAGTCCGGTGAGGCCATCATATAAGCCGTGATAGAATTCCGAGCCCGCAGTCTTGACGCCCTCACGGAAGCCTGTGATGGGCCGCGGCAAAGGACGAACAGTCCGGTCTCCATAGAGGCGAGGCGCGTTGCGGAAACCGAGAGTCACAGCATAGAGCACATCAGTGGGTATACGGATGATTGCTTTAGTCGTCCGAGTCAGCCCCTTCCCAACGGCTTTGGCCATGACCACGGGACCAGGCTCGAGGCTTGAGTTCGTTCTGATCAAGACCAAATTTGATGGGTTTGCACGAGTGGCTTTGCTTTGGCGAGACTTCCAAAAAGGAGTTTTCAGTGGCTCTGCATCACCATTCAAGTTCATCTCGTCATTTAGTCGATCAAGCTCCTTCCTTTGCATTTCAGTAGAAGTACCTCGAAGTGCCAGAGCAATGTTACCTGGCAGAACGACGGCATTATCGACGGAGTGCCCTTTTTGTCTTCTTTTTGCTTTCTCATGTTTCTTCATGTCTCTTTTTGTATTTTCAGGGATGCTTTGCAGGCCTAGAATGGCTTCCTGGAAGGACGCGAGAAGAGCACCGCCGGCACCGGTGATGGGTTCACCAGGTCCTTGGAAATCATGCCATTTTCTATGAGCCAGCAATGACAGGTCGGACCATTCCAACTGCTTATCCTCAACAATTAGGTAGGCTGCAAGCGCTGAAAGCCGCATGTTGATATGCTTGACATGCCAGACAGCAACTCGATCTGGGAAGATACCACATCTCATAGACCTCGGGCCGTCTAAGGGCAGGGATCTGTGGAAGGAATCAGCAAAGTTCTGTGCGCCATCACCATCGCTGGCAATGGCTTCGGAGATCTCCAGAGCTTTGGCTTTGGCTTCGGGTTCGAGACATTCTTTGATGCCCTTGGCGAATTTATCGACGTTGAGCTTCTTGAGAGGCAGGGCCTCCTTGGCGCCGGCACCTGCTTTGGCAACCATTGCGCTCCAGAAGGGCTGATCTCCGAAAAAGGGCACGATCATGGTCGGCTTGCCAAATTTCAGGCCGGTTGCAGTGGTGCCTGCGCCGCCATGATGGACGACTGCATCAACTCTTGGAAATAGCCAGTCGTGAGGGACGTTGTCGACCATGAAAATGCCGGCTTGTTTCTCCATGCCGTCACCCATGCCGCCCCATCCTCGAGAAATTATGGCGCGAACATCTGCTTCTGCCACCGCATCAAAGACCATTCGGGCGAAGGCATTGGGGTCATCGATCCCTGAGATGGATCCGAAGCCAACGTAGATAATCGGTCGTTTGTCGGGTCCATCGCGTCTCAGGAATTGTATCATATCATCAGGGGGTGTGTATTTGGATGCGAGGTCTAGAAAGACATAGCCGGCAATGTCGACCTCGGGCCCCCAATCGGCTGGTTTTGGCACAAGGCTTGGCGACCACAAGTATGTGGTCGGTACCCGCATTCGAGTGAATTGGCCCGGTGCCCACAGTGTGGAGACAGGCTCGAGGCCTAGAGTGTGCGTCCTAAATCTGTTGACGAGATCGCCCAGACCCTGCCAGGTCATCAGGTCTACGAGTGGATAGCTCATGTAATTAGTAAAATGAGGGTCCAGATTGGAAGTTTTGATGTTGGCCAAAGGATGCGGAAAGGCCTGGGTTGGTGTATAGGGGAAAGTGAAGACCAGATGAAGCGGACAACCGAGTTTCTCTGCACAATGATAGTGTGCAAAGGAAGGTGGATTGGCGATGATGGCGTCAGCAATGAAAGGATACTTGCCACCCAGTAATTTGATATTGGCAATGTCGTGCTCGTCGTCGGTTGAGTTGATACAAGCCCTCCAAAATCCGTTCATCATCAGGAACATCTCCTCGCGCCGGCGGGTGATCTCGCCTGTCTTGATCGTCTCAAGCGAGGGAATCAAACCTGGGTTCTTGACCATGAAAGCCATCAACTCGGAAGGATCACCACCCACGGAGAAAAACTCCAAGCCGACATCGTCCTCAACAAATGTGCGAAACTTGGGGTGCGTCGCGATGCGAACTCGATGATGGTACTTGTCCTGTAGTGTTTTGCCTATCTTGAGGAAAGGCTGAATGTCTCCTCGGCTTCCAATGACCATGATGACTATATTCATGCGAGGGACGTGAAGGTTGCCTCTCTCTTGCAGCAGCCGGTTGTGTACCCGCTGAGCCTCTCTTTCCTCTTCCTTTGCATCCGGGTATATCTGGCGGTCGAGAGCACTGCCCAGGGCATGGGCCAGATAGCCCGTATGGGCCGTCTCGTTGACTGAGATGTTGACGCGGCCATCTCTCCGCAGCCGGCCCAAGGTGGTGAAGTGCTGGTTGCACAATTTGATCCTTCCTTCCCACTTCACTTTCATTGTCTGGTTCAACCTGACTGTGGAAGTCGCGCTTTGGGTCGGCATGGTAAAGGATCGTTGCAAAGACGCCATCTCCTCCTCCTCCGACCAGTCGCTCTCTGAATCTGTTGAACTGGCATTATCGTCCTCGGATTGGCAGACAGCTTGGACGTGTTCGACGAGTAGTGTGCTGTCATTGTGTAGGTGCTTCGTTGCGTGGTCGATAGCCGATACCTCCGGAGGAGCGGCCGTGTCTCCCATAGCAATGCAATACGGCGCCGCCGGTTAAGCAATCACCATATCGAGCTTGTACTGTATCTCTCGGCGCGTTTATCTGTGCGCGTCGACACTTCTGTCGTCATATGCATTCTCTCACCGGCATCATTAACCTCGCACATCTAGGCACACGGTCAATGAGACTGAGATCGGCTGTGCTCATGATAGCGGCCGGCAGCGTCGGCGTCGGTGCTCAGTCGAGCCACATGCTAATTACGGCATCAATGTCGTCATGCACAGCCACTAGGTGGCGCTAAGTGGCTTGATAACAAAAGCACGATAAATGAAGCCAAAAATCTGTGGAACATTACATAATTGCCGAAGTTGGTGTGGTACGAGTTTGGTGTCAAGTTTGATGCATTCCGTGAACCATTGGAGCTAGATTGATCATGAGTCTAGATCGAAAACAGTGTGGGAGAATAGGCTGGGCTGCACTTGTCTTTGACGACGGTGGTCATCAGCACCAGTAGAGGCCTTGTTTCGCAATACAAGGAACCAGGTACTACCTATAGTGCTGTACATGTTCAGCTAGATCATTCTCTTCTCGAAATCTGGGTCTGAGCACCATGCACTTCTTGCTACAGTACACGTATTGTGGTGACTGGCCTCGTCAGCGCATTGCCGTAGCTGCCGGCCTCCCATTCGGTGCATTGCCGAGTAGGAGCGCTCGCATCGTTCCGCGAAAATTCTCCGAGCCGCGGTCCCTCGCCTCCGACCAATCAGAAGGCGCCCCCTGATTGTTGCAGCCCCTTCACGAAACACACACGACACACTTCTTCTTCGTGTCGTTCGTTGGCATACACATCTGTTGGCTGTCACGAAACAGCTCCCATCCGGACGATGTCGTCACCTCCTTGGCTTTGCCATCAGAAGACCATGCTGCCGTTTTGTCATTGCCTTTGGTTTAACTACTAGATTCAGGCAGCCGAACTGTCTCATGGAGGTATATGTAAATGTAAGGTCGCTCTTCCGGTCGAATTGGTATTTTCACGAGCCTGGCCCAGCGCTTTATCGTTTCCTCGTGGTGGTGCGTTGTCTTCTATCTCTTCCTGGATTTAAGTTCTCGTTTTCCTTTACCGTACTTTAATCATCACGTCGTCGAAAGCGGGAGAGAAGCTGGTCTTCTCCGCCGACATGGCCGCCAACCAGCACACCGGGTCCGCGTCAACAAGACATGCCCTCGGCAGAGCTGATCCTCGATGGAAGCTCAAACTCTCTCTCTACATACTCACTCTCCTTGCCTCCTTGATCGCCGTCTCCCTGTTCGCAGCAATAATTCCCGAGTGGAACGCCAACTTCTTCCACACCGCTGGCCCCATCCGCGGCGACTGGACGGACGGCCTACCCCTTGGACCGCTAGGCCTCGCCTTGATCTCCACGCTAGCTATGCTGCTGTACACAGTCATCAAGAGAAAATCGCCCTCGCCTACCAGAGCCACGGTGGCCCTGTATGCCTTCATCCTCATCTTCCTCGCTCCCTCGCTCGTGCTCTCGGGCGTGGGCTCCCTCTTCCGTTTCTGGCAGCCGCCAGCCGTCGCTTCGCAGTCGGGTGTGATCCGATGCAACCTGACGAATATCTTCACCCGCCAATGCCAGCCGGTGCTCTACCAGGTGGGAAGACTGCAAATCGCTGGGCTTGTGTTTGGCTCGATTACGTGGGTGCTGGTGTTCATTAGCCTGCTAGTGCACCTGTACGATCAAAGAGCCATGTCGCTAAGCCGAGCTGGAATGGGAGGAAGCAGTGCACGACGCGGCCTGCGGAGATTGACGATGATGACTGGGCGGGCTGGGAGAAGGCATGATTTGGAGAAAGGAGATGCGTGGGTTGGAAGTGATTTCAGGTATCCAGCTACGTCGGAAGGTAATGGGTCGAGACCGAGTGATAGAGCACGATACGGTGACCGCAGATCGCTGGGCACCCGCCGCCAGTATCGAGTTGCTTCAAGCCAAGGCGGCGAGGATATTATGCCATTGGCCACGCCTATGAGCAGTTATCGATATCCTGCTACGAGGTACATGTAACAAAGGTGTTTGCCATCGTATTAGATTCTGTTCCAACGAGGAGAACAGTTGGTTTCACTGGTTAGCTCGCACTCCGGTCAAAGGCCGTAGTAGAGTCATGGCGTTGAGCAGTTGACAAATATGAGAGACATGCTTAGTCTTGCACATGCTACACCCATATAACAAGCCACAACATCTCGTGTAGACTATTAGTCAGTTCCGAATGCATGCATTATGCTGACAAGTGTGGAGTGGTATTTTGATTAGCTTATGTCAGCCGCGGGCTTGATTGGGAGCGCACGCAGGATTTGATCATTCTTCCGAATCGACCTCAATCGTTGGCAGAATGCGCACATATTGGATCGCCGAGTTCGTGTTTGAAGCATTAGTTGTCGCCAGACCAGACAGTGGAGTGCTCCTCTAGTCGGCAATCTCATGATTGTAAGAATCTCGGTCAAAAAGGGACCTGGGATCTAGCCGTGCCGGACGACGCGCTCACCAAGACTTCCGCGAGTCGCCAACTTGTGCCGCGGTCTGTTGACCCGTGTTGGCCAAGGCGCCCTGTTGTCGAGACTTGTCGAACTGCCTCACCAGAATCTCGCATCTGACATCGCGGCACAGTTGTTTCCGCCGAGCTTCAGGTAAGCGCTGACCAAATGTGAGGCCACTGGCTCGTTCAATTGCTTCGATCGGGACTTCGAAATCGCCGAGAGACTTGTCATTGGGTATAGGAGCATTCGGGAGGACGAAAGCTCCCACAGCCACCTTGCCAATTGGGCTGTCGGGGCTTTCCTCACCAAAAATGACCTTGTAAAAGTGGGTTGGGACGGCAACATTGGGTGGTGATCCAATAACCTCGTATGAGACTCGCCACTTGCCATCGCTTTCATCTTTCTTGGGCAAGTATAGAGGTCCAGTGACGATCCGGACGCTGGGATATTTCTTGCATAGACCCCGGCAGAATTCTTCGAAGTGAGCCCAGTAGTCCCGGTTGAAGCCCTCGCCAACCTGAGGACACATGTTTGTCAAGGAAAAGGTCGAGTCCATCGCCTTTTGTGACCATTTGGCATCTGCCGCCGGCGTTTGGTGGCCCCGGTCATACCTGCCCTCTGTCAGCATCGTCACTGTTTAGAGACGCAGGGAGCGCGCGACTAACCCTGACCGCACGTAGTCTGCTAATTTGGCTCTAAACAGAGGAGGAATCGCAGAATCTTCGTAAAAAAAACTATGCCGCCGTGACCCGTTGTCCATAAGCAAGGATTGGGGAGTGATGTGCTCGGCGACAAAATTGGGATTTCTCGTAAATCGATTGAAGGAAGCCAGATAGGAAGGAGTCAAGAGCGTGTCAGAGACAGGGCCGGGGAATCCATACTGCAGGATTCCATCAGGGTGCACAGGTTGCGCAGGCTGTACTGCAGCTGCCGTGGCCACACGTGCAGGGATGGGCGGTCCATGGCTCAGATCGGCGGGAGAAGGATGCGGTGGCCCAGTGGAAGTCGGTATAGGCGATGGCTTTCGAGGCCGAGAAAAAAAAAGGGCACTGATGGAGACACCAGCGGCGGCTGAGGCCGCTGCCACCACTGCCAATGTCGTCTTTGACATCGCCCCTCTCCTTCTTTCCTGTTCCTGCAAGATAAAGAATCAAAGCCAAACCTGGCAGAAGGCGCGACACGGGGTGACCTACGCGTTGCGCGATCAGCCAATCGGAACATTTTCAATTGCAGTCACACTACCTTATTTCTGGCAAGTGACCTAACAGCCTCGCATCGCTGCTAAGGTCCTCAATTCTTGGACGCTCCTTCCTAGTCTCCGTTTTCACTGTAATGCGGTGTCACTAAGCACTGCCAATACTGTGTTTGCTGCCGGCGCCGTCGCTACGATGGCGTAGATCCATGTGAATGCAGATAACCATCCAAGTAGCTTTCCTCGCCCGACGCCCCACTCAGTTACGATGGGTATGGATAACGACACTCGGGGATGGATCATGACATGTATCAGCGCTGTTGGTACGTCACCTTCCGCTCTCCCTTGCAATCTTTATTCATAAGTCCACTCGCTGACTGGGGCCGGCAGCTTGCGTGCTCGGAGCAAGCATCATCTACATCGATCTTGTCGTGAGACTATTCCCTGGAGGGCAGAACTTTTCCATAGCAGAGAGTGATTCGTTTCTGTCTGCGTCGCTGAGTCTGAGCTTTGGAGTAATGGTGAGTGAAATCGTAGGCTACTGAATGCTGGCGATCCTGCTGGCTGACGACTCGCTCTAAGCTATTCTCCTCACTCTACTCGATGCTCCCTCAATCCAAGAAATATCTCATTGATGGCGGCTATTCACCTCGAGACGCCTCCTTTCTGTTGATTGGACTGTTTATAGCTGGCGTTGTGGTCATACGGCTTTTGTCGTCAGTCCTGCACCAGTTCATGCCAAGTCACGTCGTGGACTGCGACCACACCCACGACGAAGACGAGATAAAGAATGGTGGCGGTGATGGTGATAGTCAAGAAGCAGAATCGGACCATCCTCACGGTGACCGCCACGTTGCAAGTCTTAGCTCCGAGCATGTGCAACACGTGCTTGTGGAAGAGGCAACTGAGGCCACGCCTCTGCTGGATCACAACAACGCCTCGACAAATCCTCGCCATTCTCCCGGTACGGCCGGGGACTCAAGTGGCTTTACAACAGCACCAACATCACGCAAACCTTCAATGATGCCGCGATCATTGACGAGAACTCTATCGAAATATGTGTCTGGGCGAAAGGACAATTGTGATGAGACAGGGCCATGCATGGGCTTTTCGGATCCGTGTGGGCAAGATTGCTTCAAGATAGTGCAACACCGTGCAACCATATTGCCCAGTCTTAATGATGCTGTTCCGCAATCAAGAGCCTCTACGTGGAGCTGGCGTAAAACCTCAAGTGACTTGAAACCAGTCGGTCCTGTGCGGGATTATGATGAAGAATCTGGTCCTAATGGTTATCTACACCCTGGCCAGGCAGGCTGCAGCAAAATTGACACTCGACTTGATGCACAGACTCCTGCTACCAGTGTCCGGTCTCGATCAGTGACCCACCACTACCATCATCGAGAACATGATCATTTGGATGTTGCCGAGGCCGAAAGGCGAGACTCCGATGGAGACCACTCAAGAGGACATGAGCATCACCATCATGTTCCTACTAATGCATTCATGTCCATTGGACTGCAGACATCTCTCGCTATCGCCCTTCATAAAGCCCCAGAAGGCTTCATCACGTATGCTACAAACCACGCGAATCCGACACTGGGCTTCTCAGTTTTCATGGCTCTCTTCATTCACAACATCACTGAGGGCTTCGTTATGTCTCTCCCCCTCTATTTGGCGCTCCATTCACGCTTGAAGGCCATCCTTTGGGCGTCATTTCTCGGCGGTGCGTCGCAGCCACTGGGCGCTGCTGTCGCGGCGCTTTGGTTCAAGTTGGCGAATCGGACACCAATGGGGGGTCCAGATGAAGCAGTGTACGGGGCGATGTTTGCAGTAACGTCGGGCGTCATGACCAGTGTCGCCCTGTCGTTGTTTTCGGAGAGTTTGCAGCTCAGTCACAACAAAACTACATGTATCGTATTTGCATTCCTTGGAATGGCTATCTTGGGTCTGTCTTCAGCCTTGACTGCCAAGTGACAGTAGTATAGCATACTAGGAGGACAGATTTGAGGAAGTGGCCAAAGGTATTGTTGTTAAAGCAAGCATAGCGACCTGTTGATGACTATAGGATATAGAGCATCTTAGACGAGTGATACCCGTAACGAAGGGACGGCAGAAGCTATAACGCTATTGCGCTATTCTTGTTTATCGTCTTTGCCTACTTTGTACTTGTCCATGTCATTCGCTGTTACGTTGGAAGATTGAGTCTGGAAAGTCGGTGGGTCTGTCTCATAATGGTTTGACAGTAGTTAGTCATGATTGATAGGTACCGTGGTAGGGCGGACCAAGCCGTCGAGTCCACGGCGCTAATAATATTCCATCCAATTAAAGTGAAAGGTGTCAACAGTATTTCGCCTTTTTTTCTTTCACCAACCATCCTCATACTCTCCGGAGCCATTGAAATCTTCTCTCTTTATGCCACTTCTATCACACATACCGCGAAAGATGCCACCAGGGTTGTTGTACAGCCTAATCGGGGTGTCAAGTTCGACAGCTTTACCAGAGTCCATTACCAGGATACGGTCGTATCTGTACAATAAATAAGGAACAGATAATGAGTCAGCGGTCAAGAAGAGAGAGGGATGGTGGGAGTAGTACTTGGGAAGGAAGGTGAGAGGGAGAGCAAAACGGATCTGACCCTCGGGGAACCAACCGTACCTGAGAATAGTCTTCAATCGATGGGCAATACACAGCAGCGTTCTGCCTTTGAATGCCTTGAAGATGGTCTGTTGGATTTTGCCATCTGTCTCGAAATCCACCGAGCTTGTCGCCTCGTCGCAAATGATGATTTGCGCATTTCTAACCAGCGCCCTGGCTAAAGCAAGGAGCTGCCTCTGTCCCAAGGAGAAGTTCAAGCCCTCGTCTTCAACAGGGGTGTCTAGGTGTAAGCTGCGACCGCCTTCTGCTGACTGCTGCTGCAGCAGTTGTGGTTCACCTATGAGACCAGCTTGACGCATTGCATCCCAGAGCTGGAGATCTTCATGCTCATTTAAAGGGTCGAGGTTTGTGCGAATTGTACCACGGAAGAGCGTAGGATCTTGGGGAAGAATAGCGAGTCGGGATCGCAAATCGTGCAGCCCTATTGTCGCGATGTTGACCTTGTCAATAGTAATGCTACCGCCCGATAGTTCGACCAGCCGGAACAGGGCGGACACGATGCTCGATTTTCCCGCGCCAGTGCGTCCGACGATACCCACCCGCTCGCCAGGCCTTACATGCAGAGAGAGAGAGTTAAGAACAAGTGGGAGGCCTGGACGGTAGCGCATCTGGACGTTAGAAAAGATTATTTCGCCTTGCTCTGGCCAGCTAGCGCGGACTTCACCCATGTGGGGTGGTGCTTCTTGCTCTAGGTGCTTGCCGTAGTAATGGAGGCGCTCCATGGAATTCATATCGTTTTCAACTTCGGCGAACTGGCGCACGGTCATCTGTAGCATCAGAACTATTGTTAACATATACGACATTACCAGACCACCAATACTTGGATCAACGCTAAATCGAGAAGTAATAATGAGGATACCGACGACGAAGATGAGCAAATTACCGACGGTATCAAGGCGTATAGACAACCAGCGCTGATTTGCGAACGTCAGGAAGTATGCCCCGTCCATCGAGTCCATTGCTTCAATAAGTGATGAGGTGAATTGTTTCTGCACGCCATAGGCACGAATGGTCGCAGTTCCAGTAAGGGCTTCTCCAAAGCGAGCGAAGACGACACTGCGTAAAACAGCCTCGTAGCGCTTGATTTCACGAGCTGAAGCCCGGTAATAACCGGCCGCAAAGACCATTGCCACGATGAGCGGTACCAGCGCGATTGCGAAGTAAGGATAATAGGCAAACGTTAAACAGAACACCGTGGTGATCATAGCTACTAGGTAGAAAAGGAATCGAACGTTGTCAGAGAGCGTGTTGTCCAGGGTGTCGACATCTTTCGAAAAGCGATTCATGATGCGACCAATAGGCGTCGTGTCGAAGAAGAATAACGGAGCTCCAAGTGCTCTTGACACGGCTTGGTGCAACATGGCTTTACTAGCCCTCGCGCCCAAAGATGTAAATGTGGCGGCAAAGGCGAAAAGCAGCAATGATTGAAGACCGCCGAGAGCAATATAGACGCATACGTAGATCCTTGTTGGGAAATGAAACTTGTCAGATGTCCACCAGGAGAGCCACAAGTTGGTGATGATGTTTGCGCCTTGTGATAAGACCACGACGGAAAGGACGAGTAATAAATTCCACAGTGACCCCGACGCCTTGATATAGTCGCGATAAACGTCCCAATGAGCGCCCCTCACGATTTGGTCCTCCTGTTGCATCAAGGGGTCGGCAATCCTCGCACTCTTCATCTTTCTCAGGGATACCTTCTCGTCTTCGTTTTGTTCAGCATTCGTCTGTGGCTGTTGTTGAGATCTCTCCTCGCTGGAGGTCGTTTCCATCAATTTGCGAAATTCAGCATCTTGATCCATCAACTCAGGAAAAGTTGCGACCTTGTAGACAGCACCGGCTTTCATCCATATAATCCTGTCCGTGCGATGCAAAACGTGCAGCTGATGGGTGGCTAGTATCCTGCATTTGTTGCGAAGTAGACCACAGATCGCATTGTCCATAATGTGTCTGCCAACATGGGCATCAACTGCCGACAGAGGGTCGTCCATTATGACGATGTCTGCGTCAAAGTAAATTGATCTCGCAATGTTCAAGCGTTGTTTCTGGCCCCCAGAGATTGTAATTCCGCGCTCACCTATTTCTGTGAGATCACCACTGGGTAGCATGTCTACATCCGGTCGCAAAGCGCAAGCGTCGACAACAGCACTATACCAGTTCTCATTGAACTCACGGCCGAATACGATATTCTGCTTGAAGGTTGCATTTTGTATCCACGCGTACTGCGGACAAAAGGCCCGTGAAGCTCCAAATATGACAGTCCCCCCTGTCTTGCGCATGTCTCCAGCCAAGGCACTGAGGAGCGAGCTCTTTCCCGAACCGACAGATCCTATGACGGCGACTAGCTCATTGCGAGCGAAAGATAGATTAACATCGCTGAGCTGAAAGGGCTGTTGCTGTGCCTCATCTGATAGATTTCCTGAGGCGCAACTTGGCGTGTCATCTTTGGTTTGCCTTCCATCTTTCCGTGGCTCTGTCACCGCATCCTGGGTATGTTGCAAAGCATTTTGTTCCCATGTGAAGCTGGCGTTGTCTATAGTGATGGCATCTTTACCGCCTATGTTCCACAAGGTCTCGTCGGGTATTTCTTCGGCATCCAAAAATCTCGAGATGCGCTCGACAGACGCATGTGCGTCAATGACTCGTCCTAGCGCCGTGGGCAGGAACTCCAGCGGAACCGCAAGTACGTTGAACAAGGCCAATGACGAGAAGACGGGTGCCGCATTCAAGACGTGTTTTGTGAGAGCATAGGTGACAAACGTCAGCATAGACGCTAGGATGGGGGTCACTACTGCCACAGCCAAAATGCCATTCCGGATGCTCAGCAAAATAAAAATCTTGTGGATTTCCTGCTTTCTGATTTTCGCAAGTCGAGAGAGGAATGTCGATTCCCAGGCGAATAACTTGATGAAACGAACCGAACTAACGACCTCTTGCGTCAGTTGGAGGCGTTGGTCGGTTATCTTGTTAATCTCCCGGCGACGGGCCGCTAAGCTTCGAATTGCGCGACCGAGAATGGGCATCATAAGGCAGATGAAGACGAAGCCTGCAAGTGCACTGTAACCCAGGTTGACGCATAACAAGGCCAGGGCAAGCAATACTTGAATAGGCGAGGTCCAGCATCGATGAAACATGGCCGAAGCCAGATCGATTCGTGAGGTATCAGTGGACATTAGGTTGTTAATACGGCCATTGCTCCAGCCTTCCCCAGTATTAGGGCCGCGGTCCTCTCCACTGTGTTCTGCATTGTTAAGTAAGTTGGAATCGATGTGACCGACTTTGGCGCGCCCAGATAGCTTTACAGCCTTCTCAAACACGCACGCAATTAGCGTGGCCCGCGCCTGGCCCCCAACCATCATGCCTCGATAAAGGGTGTGGTTTGTGCATAGAGATTGCACCATCTGCATGCATGCAATGCCAATGACCAGCCCCACGCCTCTGGCAACAGGCGGCGAGACACCGCCATTGAACTTAGCATTATATGCCTCCTGAGCAAATGCGATCAAGTATTTCAAGGTGAATGGAGTCAAGACCTGGATGCAAGCAGCAATCAGCTGACAGGCGCCACCTATCAGAAACTCAGTCTTGAATGTGTCATACATGGCCATGGCAAGCGGATCCAACTTGCCAAGATTGGCTTTACGTTTCTTCAGAGCGTTGTTCAATTCGACAGAGAGTACGGCAATGCCGCGGTCGGGATTGACTGTCCAGATATCGTTGAGCTCCAGCGGTCGCTGATAGCCCACTGAGAGTAAAGGCGCAACCCATTGAAAATAAAGTCTTGAGAAGAAACCGGCCCTATATTCCCTCGAGACTTCGCGATTCAGGGGAACAGGAGGCAAGCTTCTCCTCTTTAGAGGGTTCAACATGTCCACACAGGTTCTTTTCGTTGGCGCTTCCGGCGTAGTGCTTCCAGTCTTCCTGGCCGAAACACTCGTCTCTGAAGCTGTACTGCTAACACTTGGAGTGCGTTTGGTGGAGGAAGGCACAGTCGTAACGCCCTCTGTTTCCTGGCTGTCATGCTGTATTTCGAATGAGAGGTCAGCCCCGTTGTTGTCATCGCTGGTAGATTGCAGTTGCGCAGAACCGGTGTTGGCCATGCGAGACTGCTCGGACAAGGTTGCATTCCCAGTCATACTTTCAGTACGCACGGAGGAGAGCTGCTTTATACATGGGCTAGTGACAGGAACCCATAACTATGGAGTGTGATACCTGCAGTAGTCGTTGTAGTCCTCGAGAAGAGCTTTCCGCAACACCCATTTACTGGATCAGAGACCTGAGACGCGCGAGTTGCAATGTTCTAAGTTAGCACGAAGTGAAATGCAGCGAAACGCTCATATCATTAACATGTAATTTGCTGGTTGCCAAGGAGCAAGACTTCGAAAAGGGTTAGAGGAGGTTCTAGAGGACTCGTAGGGAGGCGGCATGATATGGGGTCAGAAAGTCCTATAAGACGCTCTGTGGGGGAAGCTGCAGCCTCTTGATTGATGGGAATTCGTATAGTGTGGGTGCAATAAGTTTGTCCACCCCCTGGGGTGGACAAACTCATTGCAACTGTCCAGAGACTGGGTGGCGTCGTCGACCAATTGAGTTGACAGGGCTGGAGACGGCGGCAACTAATTACCCCCTTATGCAACACACCTAAAATGAGTGAACGCAAGCTACCTAACTTACAATAATAGTTAGGGAAAGATTTACAAGGAGCGCAACCAAGTACATAGTAAGTCAGACACCCTAGTTTCCGACCCCTCTGCTTTCCGACACCTCCAAAAAAGCGCTACGAACGCGCTCCCCATCACGCGTCTTGACTAATCCTAGGTTTGTTTCTTGCTCAATTCATATATCCCTTTGATGTCCTGTCTAATGCCTACTTATACCAATGCTGATATCCAAGCTGCACTCTCTGATCTCCAAAATATGGCTGCTTTAGGGACTACAGCAGCCCGACATAGAGTACCTCGGAATACCCTCAGGTGCCGCGTAAATAGCAGCCAATCTCACCAATATACCTATTCCCTTAATCAGCACCTTACTGCTATATAAGAGGAGTGTCTTAAGCTCTAGATTCTTCAGCAGGAGGCCCTTAGATACGCTCCTACATATACACAAGTACGAGGAATTACAAGTACTCTACTACAGCAAGCAGATGATCATGCTCCCTTGGGGAAAAGTGGTCTAAGCTAGCGACCCTGGATTTGCACCGTACGCGATTTGCACCACCAATTTTCCCCTCTAATTTTCATCCCACCTTCTTGCTTCTCGACCTCATCGCCACCGCCACGTCGTCGCTATGCCTCTATCAAACGAACCGATCATCCAGCAGGCCCTTGCGGATTACCATACAGACGTTTTTACCTCTTATCGAGCTGCAGCGCGCGCATACAACCTCAATCATACCACCCTCCTGCGCCGAGATAAAGGCACCCATTCCGACGCGTCAAATAGACACCAAAACCAGGCCCTATTGCCAAAACAGCTTGAGAGCCTCTTGACAGAGTGGATTCTGTTCTGCGAGACCTGCGGACACCCTGTTATCCACGCGCAAATCCGAGAATTTGTCCTTCTTCTGCTGTAATCTACAAATCAACCCAAAGTGCTTGGGAAGAAGTGGGTATCTCGATTTATTCAGCGCAATGAAGCACTTGCAACCAAAATGGGACAGAAGATTGATACCCAGCGTGTTGATAATACAAATACAGATACTTTGCAAGCCTGGTTTTCAAAGCTTGAGGCCCTAATGATCAAGCTTTATCTTTCATCTACAAATCTATATAATTGTGATGAAACTGGAATAGCTCTTAGGGTTTGCATAAATACCCAGGTTGTGGGAACCTCCAAGACACGTAAAACACGCGTTAAACAGCCAGAAAATCGCGAGTGGGTGTCTATTATTAAGTGTATTTCTGTAACTGGACGAAAACTGCGCCCCTTGGTTATTTTCAAAGCAAAAACTGCCCTTCAATCCAGCTGGTTTCCCCAAAACGCACCTAATTTTCTCTATACACACTCTGAAAATGGCTAGACATCCAATAGTATTTGTTACAAATGGCTGACACAGGTTTTTCTTCCTGAGACTATACCAGAACCACCTGCACCTCGCCTACTTCTTGTTGATGGCCATGGTAGTCATTGTACTGTCGAATTCATGAAGATCTGCTGGGAGAACCAAGTTTGGCCTTTCTATTTACACCCTTATACTTCTCATGTCTGCCAGCCTCTGGATTTGTCCTGTTTTTCATTTGTTAAGGGCAAATATCGTCAGCAAATTGCTGAGCTTGCTAAATTTGATGATTCTACACCAATTAAGAAGCTACGATTTGTCCAATTCTATGAAAATGCTCGCAATTCAGGCCTTAAATCAGAGCATATTTTAGCAGGTTGGAAAGCTAGTGGTATTCATCCCTGGCGCCTATCTAAGGTTCTACAATCATCCCAGGTTATTCCAAGCAAAAGACCTCGCCCTACAACCCCTCCAGAGTCTCTATCAGTGGCCAAAACAGCAGGAATAGTTTATATTACTACTCCTGCAAATACAAAACAACTACAGACATAAGTCAGTACTATTCTGCGCAGTAATCCTTCCGACCGAGCAATCCGCCTACTATTTGCCAAAACAGGCAAGACATTGAATGCACTGCAGTTCAAAACAGCTGAACAAGAGCTTCAGCTTGCAAAGCAAGCTAAAGTTGTTGACGAATACCAGGCAAAGAAGCGTAAACGGGTTACAATTGATGCAAATGACCAGTTTGCAACCATTGAATCTATAGTGGCTGCCCACAAGGAGTCTGAGCGCCTGCAATTGGAGTGGGAGAAGCAAGATAGGGAAAAAGAGGCTTCTACGTGGTCGTGCCCCTGTTTTTTCGGCACTTGCATACGGGCACTATTGCTAGCAGGAGTTTAATTTGGGTGGGGGG